>APFE031502160.1:61437-150459 GCA_000404065.3 Pinus taeda | reverse complement strand
GTCCGGGGGCCAGTGGTCCCCCGGCGGGGGCTCAGGGGCAGCACCCCCGAAGCTAAAACAGATGTAAATGTGCCTTGTAAAAGTATAGTAATTTCTAGTCAATCTGAGTCGTTCATTAGACAGATGATTTAATGGTAGAATTTATGTTTAGTTTAGGGTTTTTGGCCCTAGAAGGCAACCCCTCTCTTTGTATGAGGGTATTGTATTTGAGGCGGTGATAGATGTGTATTCTGTGTGAGTGAGAAACAGAGAGGTGAGACTGTGAGATGTATTTTGTGTCTCTTCATTTTGCTGGATAATAGAAAGGAAGGACTGGCTGTTCGAGGTGGACGTAGCCCAAACTGGGTGAACCACGTATATTTGTATCTCTCTTGTTTTGTGCGTTTTCTGTGTTTATATTTCTGCAATATTTTATGTGTTCCATTGCTCCATAATATATAATTTTCTAACACCCTGCATAGTAAATATCTCCAAAAATGCTTATTTGGCCTGCATATTAATCACATCAGGCCATGAAATATGAAAAGCACCCTTTAGTATTCCTACTAAGCATATTATGGTTTAAAAAATGCAAATTAATGTGAGAAAAGGAGATTTTTAAGGGTTGTAGGGTAGCATAATGGGCCTCAAAATATACCTATTGATGGGACCCATCATCACCCCATGTTGAAGGTGTTTATCACCCTCTTAGTAACTCAATCACTAATATGAAATTCATTCATGGACCTTGTGGCCTCTCTAACATCCCAAGGCATCTCAGATGGTGTGCCTTCCTATGAATAGAAACCTGCTTTTGCTTCTATGTCTCTCCATTCCTTTTTTTCTTATGCCTGGTTTCTTCTCTCTTATAGGCCCAACAGTAAGGGAGGACTAAGTTTGAGTCCAATCCACTTGATATTAAACCTTTGCATGATTCTCTTTTATAGTGGAGTTCTCTCCAAGGAATTCCTTAGTCTTTCTGGAGAGTGTTACTCTTTGATTTGCAAAATGTGAGGTAGAGCATGCCATCTTCTTTGGAAAGCCTGCAAACTTTCTATCCTCAAAATCTTAAAGGTGTCCTAAAAATGGATGATAGTTTTTTCTTGGGCTATCATATACCGAGGTTAAAATTCATGATCAGTGGAGATGAGTTTTTGGTTACTTATGACAACCTTGGGGATAATTAATTCTGCTATGATGTATAAGGGCTCCTTCTCCTCTTTTTCCATCACTCTCTTTACTTCTTCAACTCTTGTTTCCTCATGGGTCAACTAAGAGGCTAATTCCATTAGTTGCATGTCCCCCAATATTTAGTTGGGGTCCCAAAAGTTCATGTCTATGAGGACCATATTATGCATGTAAAACTCAGCCAGTTTGGCTCTATCCTCAACACTTGCCTTTTTGCAAAAGTCAATGAAATTTTTGTAGTCTTGAAAATATAGACAACCATACTATGCTAATGTCTTTATCTAGAAATGCAACCACTACTACTTGAGAAATATGGAATAGGATTTGGATGGCTTCCTTAATTGTATGGCTTCCATGGATAAACTTTCCATAGTGGAAAGTTGTACCTCCTTTTCTTGAAGCTGCTCTCTTAGCCTTATGTTTTTTGTCTATAGTTACTAACTCCCTAATCCTTAAGTTATTCAATTCCTATCTAATTTAATTCACTTTCTCCTCCATGAGGCCAACATCTTCTACTTTCTTAGATTTTGCAATTTTCATCCACCTATGAGTCCTGCCTCTTTCCTTTTTCAACTTAAAGAAGAGTGGTATAGAAAATTTCCCAGGTATAACCCTACCTCCTTCAATAAATTTGTAGTAGGATTCAAGGTTAGGTTTTGGATCAGGATCCTAGAGCTCTTAGGGACCTTCTTCTTTTCCTTTTGATGTGTTTGCCTCTTCCTGTATCATATCCTATTTATCTTGTAGCCACCCTTATTTCTGTTGCAGCAGTCCTTGTTTGTCCTATAGCTCCTTTGTTTTCTCCCGTAGTTCCTCTATTTTTCTTGTAACAAGGCATCTTGTGCTTTGATCCTCCTAGATGTGATTTCTCTAGTGGTGGTCCTCCCTATGGGTGGCGTAGGTTGTCTACTCTTGGCTTTGGGAGAGGTAACTTCTTCAATCTTCCCTTCACTAGGTCCCACTTCTTCCCTTTTTCTTGTTGATTCCTCAATGGTGATAGGGACCTTTGAAGGAGGCCGAGACTTCCCTTTACTTATCCTAGTGCTCTTCCTTGTTTTAAAGTACAAGGGGCCTTGCCTTGGCTACCTCCTTTTGGGCTTTACTAGTGTGCCAAGTGTGTCTAATATGGTAGCCACCTCTTGCTTTGTATTTCCTAGTGAGAGACTCATTTGTTTCCCTTGTCTTTCTATCCCTTGAGGTTTGAAGGGAACCTTCAGGTTATTTTCCTCTACTTTCTATTTCTCTTCCTATTTTTCCTTTGTTTCTTCTTTCTCCTTCTCTTCTTCCTTTTCTTCTTCCTTCTCTTCCCTACCCTCAATACTAGAGGTTGGTGTTTCTTCTTGCTATGTGGAGATGAGGCCTTGTGTTTCAATGAAAAAATCCCTATCCATGTCTAATAATTCATTCCACAACACAGGGTTCCTTAGGTGGCCTAAGGCATCCATGACAATTAGCTTGATGAGGCCATGATGGGAAAGTGTTCATGCTTCCCTTCCCTCACTTTCTAGATCATTTCAATTACGGACTGTAAGAGGAAATGTGGGACGTTGAGTTTGTTTGGAATTGGTAACTTTGTCTGGAACCTTAGCTCATAAAGCAACCTAAATTAGTAAGCATACATAATTCTCAACCTCCCCTCACAGGATATGTACTTGAGGATGTGATAGGCCACTTCATCCCAACGGTAAGGGAGGATTTCTCTTCGTACTCCATTTTTATCTTCCATAGGCTTCTCTCTATGGAGGAAGAAGTTATTCCTTGTTGTAACATGTATTTCCTTATCCCCCTTGCTCCATCAAACTCCTAAGGGTATGGTGGTTAATTTTCTTATAATATCTACGCTCAAATGGATTGCAAGTTCTCTAACAATAGTAGTGGCACTATTTTCTCCCTGAGAATTGAGGGCCATGGAAAATTCTTGAGTTATCTCATCATCATAACCCTTTAATTGCTCAAATTATCCATCCACTAATGTCTCAGAAAAATTTCCATAACATGGGAATGTTGATGGATTATTTTTTTGTATGTGGGTTCTCTTCGTTTGAAACCTCCTCCCATTGCTTCTACTACTCCTTCTCTAGGTTATCTTAGGTGTCTTTGCAATATTTGCCTCAGAGCCGCCTCAGGTGCAGAGATAGTAGCTAGTTTTATTTTTTAATAGAGAGGAGAAGGATGATAATGTTTACTATGAAGAAAACTTTTCTTTGTCCCTCACTTTGCTTATTATATGATAAATTTTCAAAGGAAATTATTGCACAATCATTGCTATAGCGTACCCAACTTAAACATAATTATTCATGCTGGTGTATGGAAATTAGAGAGGGAGGAGGCCACTTATCCTTTCGAAGATGACTCTTTCATGTGCATGAGAATTTGAAGAAAAATTCTGGTTGTTTTGGCTCCCCTTCTCTCCTTAATTCATCCATGTAGCTTCTTTTCTTCCCTCCTGTAGCAATTCAAATCCTCTTGTAGCACCTGCAAACTTAGCCTGTAGCAGTTCGGTGGCACCCTAGGCAAACTTTGGTAGCATCTAGCTTGTCCTTCAGTACCTTGGTGGATCTCTCCAACTATTTTCTAGAAATGAGAAATTGTGCAAATGGAATCAAGCCTCATACTTTTATTCCCTTTTTGGTAATGGATCATAGCGCTTTAGTGACTTGACTCTTGCATGAATTTCCCCTTTTTAACCATTGCCCCCACTCCTTGGAATCATCACCCCACTTAATTTAACTTTTCCACGTGCATGGTTGGTTGAGTGAACTATACTTTACTAGTCGAAGGTGGCCAAGTATATTGGCCACCTCCAACCCATAAAAACTCCATTCTCGATCATTAAATGCATATTTTACCATTATGTGCATAGGGAAGAGGTGAGGGGTGTCATACATGAACCTACTTGTGATGTCGAAGTGTTGGAGATGCATGCATGCTACTACTGAGATAATGATTGATTAAATTACCCTTATAAGTGCTAACTTTACAGGTCTTCACAACATGATGATGTATTCGACACATGAAATGTGTCTTCCATGAAGGCCTCCTTCTAGTGTTTGATATGTTTTTATTGGAGTGGATAGATGACCTTACATCTGTTCTTCAGGGATGGTGTGTCCTTTATAAGATTCAAGAATGTCCTCATGATGCCGCAATGTCGTTGGATCTTCTACTCTAGAGCTGCAAAAAAATATGGTTCAAGATCTTATTGGAACTATGCAATTTGCTACAGGGTTGATCTCCTTCCTGTAGCATCCACTTAGTTCCCCCTCAAGACCTCATATTACATTCAAGGATTAGGAAAAATCGTATTAGGTCTAGGGATAGGATTAGAATCATCAGATGCTGGTGAAGGAGATGAAAAAGGTGAAGGCATAGTCCTTTTTCTAAGTTTTTTTATGTATGGCAAAAGTTGAATTTTGGTGGATGAATTTGGTTGAATGGGATGGATGAGTGATAAAGGAATATTGGTGGACCTCTCCCAACATTTCCCAAGGAGAACATGACCTGTTGGCCCTTTTTCCAAGTGGATCTCCCTCCTGTAGCATTTCAGGTCGCTTTTGCATCATTTTAGGTTGCTCCTGTAGTAATTCATGTTGATTTTATAGCAATGCAAGAAGGAGGAAAAATATGTTTTCGTTCCTTGCTAGATGATGGAGAGAGGTAGGGAGGTGGATGAATGATGATGAAAATGCAGTGGATGGCTGCAAAAAATGGAAAAATAGGTCTTACACTCTATCCTGTAACCATTGTCCCTTTGACTTTCTGGAGTCCTACAATAAAAAAATGTTAGAGGAATTGGTGTAAGGAATCTCCTTGTATTTTATTTTTCTTTTCTCTTTTCTTCAATTTTTTTAGACATGTAGACTGCCTTTGGGGAATTTTTCAACCTGCATTCCTACCCTAGGTGCCTCAGAGGAGGCTTTCACTCAGGGATATTTTTATTTTATATATTTTTTCTATTATGTTTTTTCTCTTGGGTTGCCTCACAGAGGTTTTCAACCCAAGAGTTGGCCTAAGATGCCTCATGGAGGTTTTCATCTAGGCCTCTTTATTTTGTCATTTTTTATTTTCTTTTATAATCTTGATGGACTGAGGGATGTGAGCCTCCCAATCACATTCAATTCTTTGTTGATTGAACTAAGAAAATCTTCCTTGGAAAAAGGTATTTTGTACAACTTCAACCTATAACAATTAACAAGCAGCAAAATGCTTTCCTCATCATTTGTTCTGATTTGGACAGACCCATTCTCATAACATATTTCCACTAGATAAGGAACTAACCATCTTGTCATTAATTTTCCCTTGAAATCCTTGAATCTGAAATCATATAGCAGGGCCCAATCACCTTCTTGAAAAGTATTCTCCCTATTGCGTTTGTCATGCAAAATCTTCGTCTGTAGCTAGATTACTTTAGTTGGTAGGAGAACTTGTAGCCTAAATTCATCTAAACCATTGAGTTAGAGAAGCCTCTCTTGTTGTTCTGCAGTGAGGTCCAATTCTAACCGATCCTCCATCCATAAGGTATTGTACTCAAATTCAATGGACATCAAGGCCTTATTACCATAGACTAGTTCAAATGGAGTAAATCTAGTGGTGGTTTTCCAAGTGGTGTTGTAGGCCCAAGTGGCTTCTAAAAGTCTATCTGCCTAATATTTTATGTTGTTGCTAACAACCTTGGTCATTATTTTCTCCAATTCTCATTTTGTGACCTCCACTTTCCCATTTTCCTAAGGGTGATAGGTAGTCGATGTCTTCTGCTTGATGTAGTGCTGCTTCATGAAATTTTCAATCAGATTTGATGTGAATTTTGTTCCTTGATCACTGACCAACTCTCTTGGAAAACCAAACTTGTAGAAGATGTTCTCCCTCAGAAACTCAGCCACCTTCTACTCATTTGTTGCCTTAACTTCCTTTTTTGTAGCCCATTTAGTCAAGTAATCAGTGCGCACAATTATATACTTATTTTGTCATGATGGGGGATCAATGGGCCCAATGAATTCCATGCCCCATTTCTCAAATGGCTCAAGAGTCACTTGAGGATGTAAGTGAATTTCATCCTTAGGCATAGACTTACCTATCCTTTGGCATTGATCACACTTGGTGGTGTATCTTCTTTCATCTTGATGTTGATTGGGTCATTATTAACCTACTTGTAGAACTTTGAATGTTTTTCTCTTGGCAGCAAAATGGCCTCCACAAGGTCCATCATGTCATGCTGAGAGAATATCAAAGACCTCCTATTCCCGCAAACATCTCCTCAAGATCTAATATGGCCCCAACTTGAAAATATTTCCCCCAATCCAAGTGAATGGGGCACTTTTTCTAACAATATTTATTTTCTCATTGGATGATAGATTAGGAGGGAACCTCCCAACAACCAAGTAGTTGGATATATCAGTAAACTAGGGAGAGAGCACTGAGATGAAAAAGAGGTGTTCATCTGGGAGTTGATCATATACCATTTCTTCCTTTTCTACAGGCAAGGTTGGTCTTGACAATAAATCTATAGCCACATTTTCTTTCCCTTGTTTGTCAGTGATAGTCAAATCAAATTGTTGCAATAACAACAACCATCTAATTATCCTATCATTGACATTGGGTTTATTCATTAAATACTTAATGGTTGCATGATTAGTGTGAACAAAAGTTTGATAACCAGTGATGTAATTCCTAAACCTTTTCAAAGAATGTACCACAACTAAGAGTTCCTTTTAAGTGACTATATAATTTAACTAAGCTTTAGAAATGTTCTTACCGATGAAATAGATAGCATAAGGAAATTCTTCTTCCACTTGTCCTAGGGAATCCCCTATAGATTTATCTAATGCATCTATGTGTATATGAAAAGGTAATGCCCAATTGGGGCCACTAAGGATGGGTACATAGGTTAGATTTTCTTTTAGCACTTTGAATGCCTCTTGACATACTTTTTTCCAATAAAAATCTAAAGCTTTAGCAAGTAGTCCAAACAAAGGTGAAGCCAATTTACTAAAGTCTTTAATGAACCTTCTATAATTCCCATCTAATCCAAGGAAACTTTGAACATATTTTTGTTTCTTATTGATAGGGACCCTTTTAATGATGGCAATTTTTTTGGGGTCAACCTGTATCCCTTCCTTGGATATGGAATGGCCAAGGAAATTCCTTTCATTCATCATAAATTCACATTTCTCAGGACTCTCAATCCATGTATATCTCAATAGTGTCATGAACAAGTTTGGAAAAGATACTTAGAATTTCCCTTTAGAAGGTAGCAAGGGCATTACGCAGACCAAATGGAAGGACCCTATAGGAAAAGGTACCCCAAGGACATGTGAATTTTATCTTGTCTTGGTCTTTAGGGCTAATCTATATTTGGTTGTACCCATTAAATCCATCTAGGAAGGAGAAGAATTTCTTCCCTGCAAGGCCATCTAGGACTTGGTCAATGAAGAAAAAAGGGAAATGGTCCTTCTTTGTAGCCTTGTTAAGTTCTCGATAGACAACATGGATTCTCCACTTCCCCTTTTTCTTGAGGAGTAAAATGAGAGGGGACACCCACTCACTCTCTTAAATGGGGTATATAACCCTGCATCTAGTAGATTTTGTAATTCCTCTTTCATAATGTCCTTAAGAGTTGGGTGCATCCTTATCTGGGGTTGGCACATAGGCTTGCATCCCTATTTGATGTAGATATGATGAGTACAGACTAAGGGATGCACACCCTTCATCTTTGTTAGGTCCCTATACTACTAGTGTAACCCCTTATTGTTATTAGTACAACCCCCTTATTATATTGTTGTTCCCATGTAGTCCCATATTGTTATTATTGTGCCCCATAGAAGCCCACTATTGTTATTATTGTGCCCTTATAGTATTATTGTTATGTCGGCTCTGATTATATTATGACCCCTTAGACTCCTATATATAGAAAGCAGGTCTTGTCATTTGTATCATCCAAGAATTTTTCATTTGTGTAATGTAAAGGAGGTTTCCCCCTCGAAGAGGCTAAATTATAAGGCGTTGATCTCTCTTTTCTATCTTTTTGTGAGCTAGTTTCATAACATTTGGCATCAAAGCTGTGGATTTTAGGGTTTCGTTGTCCTAAATAGGTCATCGTGGCATGTTCGCTATAAATTTTTTGCTACAACATTTCATAAGCTACAAAAAAAACCCATTTGATAAGAAATCAGTCTGAACCTCGTGTCGGAATTTCAGAGCTTTTCACGCTACATCTTCGGAGATATAATATGTGGAAATTAGGGTTTTCCAAGCTCCAGAATTTCAACTAGGTTTCTGTTAGGCCCCTATATTACAAATTTGTTATGTCTGCTTATTGTTTAGGTTTGGCTTGGGTTGATTAGGAATTTGAGGTTTCTTAGGTGGGTATGGTGAGGAAGTTGCGGTTGAGGTTGAAGTTGAGGTGGAGGCAATAAAGAAGGAGGTTTAATTGTTTGAGGCCTCCACCCTGGTGAGATTTTTCCCCATTGGAAAGATTGAGGTGGATATGGTGGAAAGGAGGGTTAATAGGCTGAGGTGGATATTGAGGATCATAAGTCCAAGGAGGAGGTCTTGTCCATGATGGATGAGTGGAAGTGTACCAAGGTTGGAAAGGTGTGTTCTAATTTGTATTGTAATGGAGATAGTGCGCACCTTCCATGCCCTCTTGATATGGTCGAGGGCCTTTAGGCCTCCTTTGGTTAATGAAGCAGAGTTTCTCCAAACCACCTTTTGCCCCTTGGTATACAGCCTTCAGACCTAGTAGAGAGGGAAATTTTTCTATTGCATGGTTTTCTTCATGAATAGAGCAGACTTCTATGAAATTTAGTGGGCACTCATTCCTAAGGTGACTCTTAGTGCATATAGGGAAGAAGATAACTAGTACCCTTTATGCTTCCTCTTGCTTCCTTTTAATTCTCATAGTATCCATTTGCAGGGAAATGTTATGCAACATTTCACTCTTAAAATAATCCAACATACTTCCTATATCATGTTTGATGGTAGTTGTAGAGGGAGATGAATTGATCAAGCCTTGGCTAGACCTACCCTTTTTCCTAGTAGCTCTAGAGTGATTCCTGAATACAATTTTTATTTCATCATATGTAAATTGGTAGATATCTCCTCCATACAGCATGTTGATGGTTTCCATTATATCCTCCCTGATCCCTTGAAGAATAACTAGCTTGAGTGACTCAAGCTCAAGGGTATAGTTAGCCCTCCTATAATTGAGTTGGATTCTTTCCTCATAGTCCTCTAAGGATTCATCTGGTCGTGGGGTCATCCTAAATATTTCCTCCTTTGTTTCTTTGGACCTACATTATTCCCTACACTTGTCATTAGAGGCTTGTTGAATTTGGGCATAGGTAGTGATGTTGCCTCCATGTAAACTCATAAACCATTGCAAGGTTGCATCTTTGAGGGTATATGGAAATAATTTTAGCTTATGTCAATCTGAGGCATAGTCATAGTTCCTACAAACAAGAACAATCTCAAACATGAAGGTGTCAGGATCCTCAGAGTTTAGGCCATGGAAGTGTGGAAGGGAAACAATGCTTATATTCTTCATTCTGGCCACCCATTGGTTTATCTAATAGGGAAAAGCTCATTTTTTCTGTTGTTTTGGGTAGGTGAGATAGGTTCTTCTTCCCCTATGGGTTCCTCAAAAATTTTAGTTTGATTCCCTAAAGGGTATTCTAACTCCCCTGTAGTCAGAGAAGGAAGTTCATAGCTATTAGTGCCTAAATCTACCTCAGGCTGAGAAAGGTAGGATCTAGGATAACATCAAACCATGCTTAACCTAGTAGCTAGCCCTACCAGGTCAAGAGAGGGCTCTCTCCTTGTCAATATCAGCAAAATATGATTAATGAGGCTTGAGATAACTGATGTGAAGACCGATTTTAGGCTAGGTATGTGTTCAGAAGAGTTTGATTGAATTTGATAATGTTTTGTTGGCTCAAATGTGAAAGGCAGATTTGGATCTGGGGAATGAGGCTCAGTTTTGCAGAGATCTCTATGGGGCAAGGTAGGAAAATGGTTTGGTACTTCAAAATGAATGAGATGGAGAGCTTTTAGACAGGTGAAGAGTTGAAGAGGGCAAGAAAGTCTTATGGATCCTCTTCAAATAGCTGAAAACATAAATAACTAAACAAACCCTAGGTAGAGCACTGCAATTTCAATTGATTCTACCTTTATCCTTGTTTGATTTAGTTAAGATGAAGCAAAGAGAGATGATGACATACATAAAACACATGTAAAATTACAATTACAGAAGGAAACACAATACGAAATCAAGTTTCCACAAGAATCCCATAAATTGTTGCAAACCCTAGTCGATTCCTTAGCCAAACTGCTGAAATGAATATATGATGAAGCTCCAAGCTTTCCCAAAAGTCCAAACTTTGCTAATGACTGAAAAATTACAAGATATAGGCAACCAAAAACTCATCCTAGACTCTAGGGGTCGAGCTCATAAGTTTAGGAGCTATTCCAACAAATTATAAACTGAGAACTAAAAAGTAGGCAGTGGAACAACTTGCCTCTAAAAACTAGGGAACTGATTCATTCAGTTGGAAACTACCTTTTCATGGATGAATCTATCTCTACGAGTGAAAATTTAGCATAATTACATAAAAATCCATCAAATCACATTAAATTACATCATGAGTTTAACAATTAGAAGGAGAAAAGTCAAATTGTAAAGAAATTAGGCAAAAAACAAAGCTTTTTGCCCAAAATGAGCAAAATTCCTCCAATCCATTGCGCTGATTTCCCTATGCATAGCGCCTTTTTGCAGCTGCTTTTGGAGGCCTTCCCGGTGTCCCAATTTGCTCCAAGTGGGCTTGTTGGAAATATCTGCCTGTCTACTTTCCAAAACAAGTGGAATTTCTAAAATTTACCTCCATTTGTCCCTCCAAAACTAAGTTCTCCGAACACTGCTTCCTGTGTGTCCAAAAAGGGGCAGAAATGTCATTTTTGAGTTGTTTTTGACCTTTTTGGAAGCTCAAAACTTGTCGAAATTTCTTGGCCATTTGTGGGCATGCATATTTTTCCATGAAAAATTCAAAAATTCTGAGTTTTCCTCAAAAGGAGGTCCCCATCAAAAGCGCGCGCCAAGTGGCACGGCGCATCAGGTAGAAAAACCTGTTTTTTAGGCAAAAAATTTCAAAATTGCAAAAAGTGTCCCACATTTCTTGAAAATAGGGCTGAGTGTCCTCCATTAGGTGTTGTGTTAGGCCAAGGAAGCCTCAGCCAAGATTTGAAGTCTATCTTGCTCTTTTCACTTCCTCGATGCTTTCTTCAACTTGGCCTTCAAGTTCCCAATTCTCGCTTTGCACACTTTGTTTCTCGCCAAGTAGTGGTAGGCCATATGCCTCAACATAGTTTTCTCTCTGTCGACCTTCTCAAGCAACTTTTCCAAGTGGATATTTTCCCTCTCAAGCCAATACTCACGATCAGCATTGATTTCCTATTCAAGTGGTGTCAGCTTGACTTTCCTCCTCTTGGCAGCTTTCCGGTTTTCTCGTATGTTTTGTAGCTCCATAATGTTTTGCTAATCCTATAACTATTTGTTTCTTTGCTCCAGATATTTGATTATCCACTTGACTCTTTCTAGGTTGAGAGACAAATCATTAATGTCCACTTGTTGCTCCTGAATGATCTCCTTGAGCTTTGAGCTTTGTGAGCCCAAATCAGTGTCATCATCTTGAATAAGAATGAAATTAGTCTCCTGCCCTCCTGAAGGCCCCTCATCATGTAATGGCCACTTGCCCTTGTCCTATACCTACTCTACTAATGGAGGAAGCAAGACTCCTTCCACCCCGGGTGGAGATAGTACTCACTTTGCTGCTGCAAACAATGTTCTAGTGCCCTTTTGGTAGGTGACAAACACTGGCACACTAGTGGTTTGTGTCTCATGAATCTCCTACTGATGTGAAGGTCCTCCTATCTCATGAAAAACTGATGGGTGTACTTGAGGACCTGTAAAGACCTCATGTGAAATGAAATCCTCCCATGAGATGTTCTATAAACCAAGCTGATGCAAGACCACGATTTTTATTAGTGCAAAATTATATATGTTGTTATACTGCTGCTAAGGAGGCTTCCTATGCACTAAGGTGGTCATCTTCTCAATGTTCCGACAAATAAAATAGGGAAGACTCATAATTCTCACCCTAGTGAAGTGCATCAACAATCTAACGTGATAGGCATACAGGCGAGAAAACCAACCCTCACAGCTAAAATATTTAATTACGAGTTTCATCAAGGGACCATATCTGTCTTTTAGATATCGGAAGGGAAAAACTCTACTGAGATGTCTCTGATAACTAGCCTTGATGTAAGGCTCATAATGTTCTCTGTCAATCTGTTGCCTTTTATTGCACTACTCACCGACATTTGGAATGCCAGTTTCTTGAGAAATAGTCTCTAGTGTCAAGGTGAATGTCACACCTGCTAGAGTGACTTGGCCATTATGAAGATGGAGCACAAACAACCTGGCCAACTCATGATGGTACTGTACTCTCTCTACCATCTCACAGAACTGATAACAATATTGGTGTTGAAAGCATGTGACAGCAAGAGGACAGGCCTGCAGCTTGGCAAGTGAAGTAGGCTCCTCTCGTATATGTTTACCACCCTTGTGAGGTCTCCTTTGTGCATGCACTTCTCTAGAAGAATCATTGAGTGTCTCCTCATCTCGGTCATAGGAACGATCAAATTCCATGTTTGCCAATGTTTGAGTTTTCTTAGATGAGTATGAAGATATTTATGGTGTCTTTAGGTTTTTGTTGTCAAGGATGAGAATGTATGAGGCACTGTGGAGGGAAAGTGTATGAGGGGTTTTGGGAATGTTGCTGACAAGTTTTTTGGGGAATAGGGGGTTTAGGGAATAGTATTTAAGCTCTTGGGATAGTAATTAGGGTTTGGGATAGTATGAGTTAGGGATTTGGGATTAATAATTTAGGGATATGGGGTTTAGGGAGTGGGTAGATGGAAATGTAATGAGAGGGAGAAAATGAAAGAGTGAGGGAGTGAGAAATGGCTAGGGGTGAACTTGGCAGCAAAACATACAATTTGCAAACCCTATGCAACTATTTTTGGCAAGAAATGCAAAGAGGTAAGGTTTTGATTTTTTCTCATTAAATCATCATAAACACCAAGAGAAACTCATTCACTGATCATGGAGGAATGTTTGACTTACTTGAACAAGTGAAGATTGAGCACATTTTGCAATTTTGGGAGAGTTTGTGGGTGAAATCGGCCGGAAGCCCTGTGCGTTGTGCCACAAACCCAGTACACCGTGCCTGTGTAACTTTTACACTACAAAGGGTGGCCCAATGCGCCGCACCCACGACCCAATGCGCCGCGCCTCTGAAATATGCCCAAATTGTTGCAGTTTTGCCTCCTTTGTGATTTTTGACCTTTCTCTTGTTCATTCCTTCTCCTTTGGATGCAAATGAGCTCTTTAAACCTGACAAATGGTTTATATACAAAGGATGTTAACTTTTCACTTATCAAAAACCCACTTTGTAATGTTTTCCTTTGACTTGCTTTTAAAACTCTATTTTTGGGCAGTTTGCTTTATTTTTGCCTTTGATGAACTGAATGCTTTGACTTTTTGTTTGCCTTGCAGGCGATGGAGTTGCTGAAGCTTAGCAAGGTGACCAGGGTTTCCACTGAAGTTATTACATATGGAAACACTGAAATTACATCAAATTTATACATAAAACATAAAAAAACTATGTTTTTCCTCAAACAGGGTTTTGAGGAAAAATCAATCACTGAGCATGTGATTATGGAATTTTTTTTGCTGAGACTTTAATTGACCTCCTCATGCGCCTACTGACCGTTATTAAGCATTTTGAAGACCTTTTTGACGAAACCCTAGACCTAATGAGACCTATAACCGTAAAGATGACTTTTGTGGATTTAAAGACAAAAATTAACTGCAAATGATCTAGATGAATGAAAATGGGCCAACAGGTAAAGGACATGAGGGAAAATGTATAATAAACCACTACCGTCAGATGATCCATGATCCTAATGGAATGCAGCTGACCGAGTGAGACACCTAATATGCAATGCAACAAGAGAATTTGATCACTAATGGAGGGATGAAGATATTGACACTAACAATAGTCACCAAAGAAGAATGAAGGTTGACTACTTGAAGGGGTGGGGGTTTTTGGTAAGAATTTTCCTCGACTATTCCTACTCCTATGAGGCATGAAAGAACTAGCTTTGTTTTTTTTTTTGAAGCTTTCAAATCAATATGACTGATGCAAATAAAAAACAAGTAACTCCTAAGTAGAAATAACACCTACTTGAACACCTCCCCAGAAATGGTGCCAAAAAGTGATGAGCCCTGGTATTGCACCAAGGATGTTGCAACTCCAAAATTATCAACCCGGGGTTCATACAAACTTAGAGGTGACAGTGCTATATGCACAGCATGTTAGGTTGTACTCATGTCACCCTCAATCATTAGATCATATTAAGGTGTTCATAGACCACTCCTTCAACTAACTACAAAGAAAATTTCCTATGAAATCATATCATGATTCCAAAGAGATGAACATGACTCTAACTACAAAAATGAAAATGACATTCATTAAAAGTAAATGCTAATTAAAATTGCATGAAAGGGAGAGGCTAGTCTAGTCGAAGAAGTAAAACATGCTACTCTAGTTGCACACTTAATCAAATCAATAGCCTACTTGCATGAATCATTTATATTTGCAACTTGCTTAAAAATTAGGAGTTCAATTTCAACACAAGTATGAAAAAATGCTAAGTCTAATTCTACTTATTGTCTTATGTTTTTAGTGAGGAAAGGATGGTGTTGGAGTGGTATTAGAGTCTTCCTTAATCATGAAATCAAATCTTGGGGTACATTATTCAACCTTAAAGTGAAAGAGTCAAAGTCTGGAGCAAATATGGGTCAAGTAAGCAATGCTACAACACTGTTATAGGAAGTGCTACAGGAGGCCATGTTTTGTTACATGAGGGGGTCTAAGAGCTTCTTGAGGACAATAATGGTATCTTTAGGGTGAAGGAAGGTGTATTAATGTGAATGAAGGTGAATGGAGGGTGTGGGATCCCCTTATCCAATCTAAGTTGAAGAAACCAAGCATGCATGAGGATTACAATCCAACACTTAAAAATTTCCAATAAATCACAAATAAATCTTTTTGGGATGTTGTTGTATATCTTCCAACCATTCTTACCACAAGAGAGGTGATAGGAAAACCTGCAACTACAAATTTTGTATGAAATTCCTCTTTAAACAAGAAAATAATTGCTCTAACTTGAATAGGAACAAGGAAAGAATACAAGATAGGGACTAAAGCCTCTAGTTTGGGCCTAAAACCAAGGATTCCAGCCCTCCAAACTAACTCAGGTTCTGGCCAACAATGAATTTCTCATTAATAGAAAATAAGAGTCAAATGCATCATATGAAAGATGAAAATAAGAGTCTCAAGCACGAGGCTCTCGGTATTTTACTCCTATATTCACTGAAAATTTGAATCCTAATGAGCCTTTAGTCTTTTTTATTTATACAAAAAGTAGCTGAGGGAATCTCCCTTGAAAAGAGGAGTGATTCCCTCCAAAATATCGAGATTGGTGCATCCGGTTTCCTTGTATCTTCACATGCACTTGAGTTCCTTTGTTGCTAGTGAATTTGAGTTGTTGGTGAGGAATATTTGATCTCAAGTCGAGTTGGGGAGTTAACGTAGTGGAAAAACCCCCATAGATTCTTTCTATATGTCTCCAATCAATACCTTCATAGTAAATATCACCAAAATTGCTTCTTTTCCATGCATATTAATCACATTATGCCATGAAATCGAAAAGCACCCTTTCTTCTTACTAAGCATATTAAGGTTAAAAAAATGAAAATTAATGTGAGAACAAGAGAGTTTTAAGGGTTGTAGGATAGCACAATGAGCCTAAAAATATACCTATTGATGGGACCCCTAAATCATGGTGAACTCATATGAGAAACAAGTTAATGATCTTGTGCTCTTTTAAAAGTTAATGTTGTATTATAAAACGGTGTATGTAGATATTTTAGAAATCATTAATATAGCATTTGAAGTCTCTTATTTATGAAGACTGGGTTTTCATGATCAAGAAATGAAATTTCATGCATAGAAGGCTTGTCAATTGTATCACTAGGGTTTTACAACTAACTCTCTAGTATGTTTGTAGAATTTGTAATTTTTGAATAGCAGGTCTTAAATAATTTGGCAACTAGGGTTTATAAAACCTATCAAAGTTTTGAGTTAGAATACCCTAGGAATAAAAACCCTAACTCATTGTTTCTGTTGTAAAAATAAAAACTGGGAATGATAGAAATGACATCATGCTGATATAAGAACAAGATTGATGAAAAAGGTTCAAGGTTGAGAGGGAGTTGACTCTCCTCAAAAAGATAAGTATTATACACCTCCTTTATTTAATTATTATTGTTTTTATATTTGTATATGTACATTGAATTTTGTTCTTTCATAGTCTTCTAATAAAGGCTGCAGGTCAAGACAAGATCTATCTAATTTTGACTAAGAGATAGAAGAATTAAAAGAACATAGTAAAGCACGAAGAGTTGAAGTATGCACCAAATAAGTCAATTATATGGCAACATGAAAGAAGAAGTCTATTAATTAGAGGAATAATATATATTATCCTAGATGAAGAAGTGTTTCTAGATGATGGGGTATAAATTCAAAAGATACTTCTAGAATATTGGATGACAGTTTTCAGATATATCACAGGCATCACTGAAAATTTTTTGATCCAACATTATAGTAGCACCTGATTGATTTGAATCTTGGACACATTGATACTATTGATGTTCATTTCTACTTAGAATTTGATGCAATTTCTTGTAAGAATGTGAAGCAAGATTCTATTGTGAAGAAAAAAGATGTGTAGGCTTGTACAATCAACTATGAAGAAGTTTAGCTCCGCAAGATGTTTGATAAACTACTTGATAACATGATCGATTTGATTATGATAGTGATATTGATTAATATTATCAAGAAACCAGGAATTTCAAATCACACTTTGATTCCTGACATGATAGAAGTCAAGAAGCTACAACAAATCTCCATAGAGAAGCAGTTAGCCAATGTATTGATGAAGTTCTTTCCTAAGGGAAAGGTTGATTATTATATGACAAGCTTAGGCTTATGGTTTTTCTCCTCCCAGATTGAGTGGGTGTGTAAATGGACACCTTATTCTCCATGTGTCATGTACTATAGCTAGGACTAATATTCGTAAGCCTAGTAAAGGCAATAGTAGATTAGATTGGCATCAAGTACGTACAATATTGTGTCATGTGACTAGGATTAACATCTTATAAATTGGATACATGGGCTTGGTAAGAATGGTCCAGAGGAAGAAAAATTCCCTTGGTTGAGAAGGAAATGGTCCTTTGATGACATCCTCTTGGAACACCTAGGTGGGGCATGTGCTTGAGAGGTGGTGGTGTCCATGCCTCCCAATATTGTGCTCTAATCTTGTGGAGAGGTACAACTTATTTCTCAAGGCCTTGGTATTTTGACAATTTTGGGTATGATGATATTATCATCATTTATGCTTATCAATCTGAATCCTTTCTTATATGAATATTTCAACTTGAGATTGTCTTGTTGAGTCATTATGAATACATCCTAGTTAAGAGGGAGTGTTGAAAATGTAACTAGTGTCGGTCTTCATAACATAATGTAAAACAATCATTGATGTGTTTATTATATTTATTTTTGGTCAAAGCAAGTTCTTCATGCTTACTAGAGTAAAAAAAAATTGAGTCAAAGAAAATGTACTTGAGTCATGTTTCATTTGACATTTGTAAGAAATTTATTTTTGAATTTTATGTTGAGTCAAAGTGCACCTAAATGGTCAAAGTCATCCCTCCTTGGGATAAGTCAGTTTGGACCTCTAAGAGACACCTCTTTGAAAACTATATAGAAGAATCCAATTTGACCTATTAGAGTTCATCCATTCGACCATCAAAATACATCTGAAATCAACAAAGGAAGAGGAGTCTAGACAAGTCAAAAGAGAGAGAAGATTAAAGTAAAAAACAAGAGAAAAATTCCAAGTTTGACCGAAAGTTTTACTAAGAAGCAACTTGCACGTGTGGTCTAAAATTTTTTGCATAGGGATGAATTTATATAATGTTACCACAACGTCAAATAGCCTCGTATAACAGGATTGTAATTTTAGTATTTGACCATATTTGACCAGCTTGACTATTGTTCACGTTGACCATAGTTAATCAACTTTTGGAGGTGACTTGGAGGAAGGTTAGACTTGACATTTTGGTGGAAAATTTTGGGTCTTTTTCTTTGTCTTGTAAGTCATATTTTGATATGATTCTATAAACTAAGGATTGGTTGGGTTTTCCCCTGTGGTGAAGTAAAATTATAAGTGCGGACACAAACGAACTTCTCTAGCCCGATAATGGGTCTAGCCACAACAGATACATTCTATGGAAGATTTCCTTAGGTTAGAATCAATCAAAAGGGCCTACCTCTTGGTCACTTATCCTTCTTGATGATGTCCTCACTTTCTCGCTCCATCAATCTCTCGCTTCCTTCTTCAAGTTCCTGAAACAAGTGAACAACAACAGCACACAAACATAATAATAAACAAATTGCAATTCAACCTACTTAACAGGTCAAGAAGCATTAAGACATGGATATGTAATATTAAAAAACATGTAGGAAATCAATCGATACTTACATATATTAATATCAAAGAGAGATTACAACCATTCGTCTTTACGTCGCAGTGTTCCTCTGACAAGACTGAGTTCCCACACACTTCTGCTAGCATTCCATGATGGCTTCAAACAACAATAGTTTAAAGGTTATTCCCTCTAGGCTTCACTCCAAACCAAACACACTTCTCCCTCACACAACTAGATGGCTACAACTAGTAATAACTTGCTTGTCTAATCCAAAATAGTATACCTACACTCAGCCAAAATTCTAACTATGACTATAAAATTCACACTAGGTTGTGCTTGGGAAGAAGGGAGGTTTATATAGGAAATATGGATGGGATATGGATCCTCTTCTCATAGGAGAAGGACTTATCCCTTGAGGTAGTTCCATAACTATAGGGGAAAGGAACCCAAACTGTCATCCTCGACCCCATCCAGCCAAACCATTTACCAGACTTCCATTACAGAGCTTCTAGAGTTGGAAGCTTCAGCTCTAATTTAAAAAACTTTCCATAACAAGATCAGCGCAACTGGAACAAAGCTCAGTCACTCCAGTTGACATGAGGAGTAGTGCTAATCTCTACATATTTGCATAGGGGAGACAAAGGCCATTAGCGTTGGTCTTGTAAACTGGGCAAAACAAAATTTTTAGGGGAAATCGTGCGAAAGGGAAATGATCTGCTCATGAAGAGGGACATAATGGGAGTTTCTTCATGAAGGAAAAGCATGCGGTGTTCCATGTAGAGGTCCTCCATGATCAAGGAATGGGGATTACAGAGATAGTGACAAAATGTTGTGTAACAGATGCCCCCTAAAGCATGAAGGCCGAGTTGGAATGAGGGATGAAATGCTTTATAAATTAGTGCGGGGAACCGGTTTGCCATCGGAAAACCTGCAAGTAAGTACAGATACAGATACATAAACTAATCTCTCTGTCGAATGATACATGAATCGTGGCATGGATGCATCCACCCAACGAATGATCATGTAAATGGATCTAGGTACGTGTGCAACCATCCGTCAAAGAGGATCATAATGAAACCAAGGTATGGTCGCAGCTGGTGGGCTCTAGTATTGCAACAATAATGCTGTAACTCCTGGGACTCCCTTCTTTACTTTTATCAACCCGGTTGTTCGTAACAAACTTGGAAGCGATAGTGTTGTATGCACAAGTACTAGCTCTTGCCGCAGCTATCACTTAGTCAGTTGGCACAAGTCCACTAGGGGCTTTAGCCAACTTCTATGAGCTCTTAGAAGAAGCCTTTTAATTGATGGATGAAAGCTAACTCAAAGGAAGCTAATCTACTTGCAAAAAAGATTGAAAAACTGACGGAAAGCGCAAACCCTAGCAAACCCTAATTCTACCAGCTAGTCCTACTGATGCAAAGATGAGAGGGAAAACTACTGAAAGAGATGCCATTACTTCTATGAAGGTAAAATACATGTGTTTAGACTACCTTTGTCCTAAGAAAACATCTTTTTGTATTTTTGATTAAGTTGTCAATTTTCTCACGCATATGCTTGAACTGTGCTTTATTGTGCAGGGGTGGATCAAGGAAGGGAAATGCTTGGAAAAGGTTGGAAAGGTTCAGAGAGAGTCTAAGGAGTCCCTAACACTCTTCTAGAGAGTTTCACAAAGTTTGGCTATCAAGAGACCTCATTTGTGAGATTCTACAGGAAGTCTGCAGGGGTTCTACAGGATGTTCAGGAATTTCTATAGGATGTTCAGAAATTTCTACAGGATGTTTGGAAATCGGTTTTTAGAGGATGGATGAGTGAGGGAAGGTGCATGGATGGATCTGGAGGTAGGATAGGGGTCTAAAGCAGCCTAAAGACTGGTGGATGAAGTGGTGAGGAGGTGTAGAAGGCTGACTTGGCTTGAAGAAGGATAAGGCAATGATTGAGCAAGAAGGTAGGGTTACATGGACAAAAGGACATATGGGAGACGAGAAACTTAGCTAGGAGACAAAACAGGTGGCTCAGATGATGCTTTGGGTGGATGAAAGAATGGAGGATATGCCCTGCACGGTGTACTTCGACCAAATCAACAAAGTCTTGCAAATGATCAAATCTTGAGCTAATCTAGTCTAGCCATCAACAACATGATTGAACAATAGCTTTATTTGGGAAGAAAACCATGTACATCAATTGTGCAAAGAAACATTTCAGATGTCCAAACCCATGACTAATCTCTACAAATGAAAACAGTACACTAAGAATTGCATGGTCAAGCAAACTAGTGTTTTTGTTGGGGCAGCAATGTTTCCTCAATTCCAGCCCCTAATCCAATAAGGATGAGGTGAAACCGGGAGTGTGGTTGTCCCTTTTCTTTGAGGCTTTTTCTGTTATTATCCTACCAAAAACACCTGAAGCAATGTCATTCATAAACAGTGATCTATTCAAGCAACATAACTAAATCTGCATAACAGAAATACGTTCAAATGCATAAAGGGAAACAGTGATACGTAAAGGAAAAGTAACAGTACAGAAAGGAGGCCCTAGGCTCTCAGGTTGGGCCCAACCCTGAGAGCTATGGCTCCTATGAAATTCTCAGATTTGATAGGAAATCGAACTGCTTCTCATTATCCAAAAATAATCATAAGAGTGATGCCAAAAATGGCTACAAAAGAACAAAATAGGACTAGCAGCACTGAGGTTCAAAATACACAATAGTTTCAAAAGTCCCTTCCGAAGGCTGAGGCCTCAACATTTATACATCACAAGGGACCTAGCTGGCCTCCTCAATCTGTGGAACTCGGCTATCCAAACTGTGAGTTAGACAGTCCCTTCTAAATTCTGCTTGGCTGCCTTCTAGATTTGGTTTTGGTGGTCTTTGGAGCTCGGAGTTGGCAGTGAAGATCTCGAGGAAGGGTTATTTAATGCTGTAGAAAACCCCCCCCTACGAATCCCCACCTCAGGCTTGGCTGTCTTATAGCCCATGATTGCTCGATTTTGCTCCAATATGTGTCAAAAAACCTGAAATAAGCATGTGTTAGCCACCTAGGAAAAGTGACTTCCCTTATTCGTACAAATGAGATAAACATACTAAAAATAATGCATAAGATATGGAAAATGAAGGATTTGAGCAAGGACTGAACAAGGATAATTAGGCCAAATGAGCCCAACAAGTTACCAATTTTGGGGCTCATCAGCAGCCACCCAATAATGAGAAGGATCACATATGATAACTCATGGTCTAGTCATAGCCAACCATCTGAAAGAGACATTCATATCATCATAAACCATGTCACACCACTTCACAGCCTAGACTTGTGTGATCTAAGTCCAAGGTCTTGTGCTCCAACACAAGTCGATCAAAGTAAAGATCCTAGCATGCGAATAGATGTGTTGACATCAAACATGCTAGAAAGTCGCTTGCTTACCAGTCAATGATGTAAATTGTTAACAAGAGCAAGAGAAACCACCAATAATGGCAGTGGTCCTCAAGGTACTATCAACACAATTCATGTAATGTGAATACAGGAACTGGAGTCAAACACCATGAAATCACTTAATCGAAATCCAATGATTTGAACTTGTCGTCGAGCGCAAAGAACTTGCCATTAGGGAATGCAAGAACTAAGGTACTGGAAGGGAGTCTCTTGGTCAAATTCCCAGATAATGAGTTGAATTTGTTGGAAAGTGACCGTGTCAAAGGAGGGCCATAATGAATCCCAAATCATCGACACCAGACGAGAGGATGCAAAATGGTTTTGGATGATACAAAAATCAGAGGTAAGTGTAACTGCAAAAGGACAACTCTTGAACATATCGGCAACAAAAATGGAAATTTGGCATATTTTGGATCCATAGGATCGGTGGTCATGATGACATAGCAGAGATTAGATGGAAGGCAAAAATGAACAGCCCAAACCTAGGAAGGTCAACAATACAAGGGAGGATGTCCCAACCCGACACGAAGTAAAGAGTGTGATGTTCAAGAGTGAGCTACCAACACGACTAATAGATTTCCAAATTTTCCCCCACCATTTATGGCGAGTATCCCATTTATTTTTTATTCGCAAGCTTAAAGGGGATAGCATATGCTTTCACTATAAGTTCATCCTTCAGACGAATCCGACCTAGTAAGTTTATCGAGCCCTAGGAAGGAGAAGCTCAAGTTTGTCATGGTGATGAATCCAATGTCATTTAATAATTTAACGAGTCTGACAAAGGTGTAACTTAGTGTGATGCAGGAAAGTGTTCCCTCTGCGGACAAAGGCAACTCCTCTAGCCCTAGAGTGGGTCTAGTCACAAACAAGGACAGATCAACAATAGCTTTCCTTAAACAGTTCAAGTTGGAGGCCTACCTCAACCGGTGGTCGATGGAGTTCCGTTGTGCTGCTCCAGCTTCCGCTTCCTTCTCCTCAATGAGTAATCAACCTGAAACAAAGCAAAGGAAATACAACAAAGCACGTAATCCGGCAAAAATAATAAACCATTTACTCACAAAGTCAAGAAGTCATGAGCTATCAAGTACATTACATACAAGACATAGGAAAACATCATTGATTGCATTAATAATGAAATAAGAGTTAGCTTACAACCAAAGTCTTGACGTCACAAGCCTTCTCAGAAGGGTCCGTCTAGCATGTTCTTCAAGCATTCACTCTTTAGAGGTGGATCTCCCAACACACAAGAGCTCTCTCACTCATAAGTTTTACACAAGATCAAGGGAACTTCACAACCTTCCACAAACTATCAACAATCCCACACTTATCACTCTCACACCAGCTATATAGCAAACTCACAAACACTAACAGCACTGCTCAACTAGCCAACTATCAAAAAAACTAGCAGTGCATATCAATGGTGAGAGTTTAAATAGGAGAAGGAGTCTCCATGAATGGGGGAAAGGAGAGCTTATCACCAAGGAAGGTAGCACAATTGACGAAACTACCACACCAGGGAAGAAAGGGTGACATAAACAAGGCCAACAACCAGGGCTGGAGTCATCTGGAAGGCCGACTATTGGAACAATTCGCCCAATCTGGATCATCGCGGGCACAGAACTGAGCCTCAGCGTTGACATCGCAAGTGATCAGTGCAGATAGTCAGATCATCACTGAAGAGACCACATAGCCCTGCACTGGTGCTTAAAATCGGGCCATCGCAGGAATTAGGTGTTCTTCTGCACTGGCAGCGTGGTCAGACTGTTCATCAACGCCTTTCAGCGCATTTATTAAGCCTATAACCGCGATGAGTCAAATACTTTAGGAAAAGTGGGTCAATTGGCAGCATAGGAGAGCATTTGTCTGTCATAAGCATGTTTGACTTGGACACATGACACAGTGAGGAGACCGGGAGTGAAAGCGGTGATAAATTACTATGTAACACTTAGTATCTTTTTCATGTTTAGAGAGTTTGAAAAAGACACATCAAAGAAAACTCCACATGGTCCATTTTCGTATGTTTGTGTCTCTCGAGCCTGAAAAAGGTAGAAAACAATACTTGAGAGAACTGCTTGACCATTTCAGTCATGGAGTACCTTTTTCGTAAATACTGCATCCCAGCCCAAAAAAAGGGGTAAACTTATACTAGGTGCATGACGTTTCACATCCGTTAACGAGTTCAAAACAACAAGGGCTTGGCCATCTTTTTCATTTTTTAAAGGGTCAGAAAAGAGCTAAAAGCAGAACCCCCATTTTTATTCACTTTAATAAGTCAAAAAGGAAAAAAATAATTGGCAATCCTTTCATATGAGTTTAACGAGTCTAGAAAATAGATGAATGTGAATCATCATCATCGCTGAACATCCATCACCTATTGTTGCACAAGTAAGGCAAAGCATATTATCAAGTCCTTGAGTTAAAATAGGTTAAGAATATTTACAAAACCTGATGTTTTCATGAAAAATTGAATAGAAAGGGGAAAAGTAAATATATTTTTACCATTTACCATTTTACCTTTGTAGTGAAGTTCCATTTTCATGCTATTCATTTCTAATTTTATCCATTTTTTTGGATTTTAAGGGAGGTTTTTGAGAAATGTTTTCATCCTCAGTCAGTGTGATTTCCGAGCACGGGATCACACCGGTGAAGGGTGATTTGGATGACCATCCGCGTTGATTGGCACAAATATTTTTAAAACAAGCACACCTACACTGTGGATAGGGAAAAAAACCATTTTTCTCAAGAACTGACCGTTTCAACTTGAATTTTATATGCCAATGATGATTATTGACTTAAATTAATGGCTTTTGCAGGAGAGAAATTGCCGAAAATGGTGGATTGGAAGGAAAGAGAGCATGAAGATGTTGACACCCAGTCACTGAAAGATCCAAACTGCCTGGAGGCTTTGAGGGCTTGCGGGCTCCTCAAATTATTCCTTACATCAAGGATGTGGGCCTAGCCCGAGTTGTTTCGATACTTGATAAGCCTTTGGGACATTAATCACGAGATTTTTGTCATTAGCGACTAGGAGTTGGAGTTGACAACTTCAGATATCTACTCCATCACTGGACTGTCTCACAGAGGTGAGCCAATGAACTTGTATGGGTCACGTCCAGTTGGGGCAATCATATCTTCCCTGCTTGCTGAACACTACCCTGAGGCCATGAAATCCAAGAGTGGGAAGATAGAGATTTCCAGTGTGCAGGATTTGACACTAAGGGTGCTCCTATTGACTATCAACAGAGTAGCGGGGTCCTAGGAGGAACATGATACTATCAAGTCGAAGTTCTTTATGCTATTGACTGCACAGCTCCTACGATCTTCAACTGGGCAGAGGTCATGAATATCAGCATCAAGTTCCAATTGTCCAAGGCCAAGGCGGGGAATCTAAAGCAATTTGGCTTCGAATTAGTACTTGTGACCTTTTTCCTAGAATGATTTCCACTGTTCTAGTATCAGTTGACTGACGTTGATACTCTTGCACCACATGACCGTGGATGGCTCGCTGGAGTCGTTTGATGCCCAAGATCAGTCGGGGTCAACATATGTCCTACCAAACTACATTCTTCTCATGGCTACGATGATAGAAGATCATCGTGGAGGACTACTTGTACAGTGGCACTGATTTCCATGAAGATCCAGATATGCCCATACCGAATGGAGAGGAATTCGATGATGAAGATAAAAAATCAAAATTTTTAATTTTGAGATTTTTCAATTGTTTTTTGGTATATGCATGCTTACAAAATTTCTCTTGTTTATGCAGATGTTGGATTAGAGCGGCTAGCTGGTATGTCCCCGATAGCCAGGCGCATCCCTTGCCCTATCGATGTTTTCGCCCCTTATCGAAGGGAGTGACAACAAGGAGGAGATCATGAGGAACCTCGAGGGGTTAACTCATGGTGATCTGGAGTATGCTCGGATAGGAGACATGCCCCGTCGGTACCATAGGCATACAGTGGGAGTCTCAGATCGAATCTGCCAACTATTAAGTCATGTAGCACGAGCTATCTCGTGCTACCATGACCACCATGCTGAGTAGTCCCTAGGTCTAGCACTTACATATTTTTTTAGGCCTACATGCCATAGATGTATGAGGCTTGCGAGTCGTTGATGTTATTATACACACACATATTATTTTTGGGGTTCTGATGTAGCAAACATTCTTACATGTGTGTGTGTGTGTGTGTGTGTGTGTGTTGTATTTTCATGTCTATTATGGTTTAAATGGTTTGTCTTATATTTTTACATGTTTCATAAATGTTTATCCAACACGTAATTAGCTAATGCATTTGTCAATGTATTCATGCATCTAGGAATATGATGATATGTAATATAATCAAAATTCCTTTCCAATAGATGAACAGGGAGATACATTTGTAATATTTGAGGGTTCCTGATGGAATATTGCCCGTTGAGTTGAAGGATGACAAGCTATGAATCTAGGTTGACAACCAATTCCCTGATGCCTAGAGCGATGGCTTTTAACAACAGTTCGATGACCACACTGTATTCAACAATGTTATTGGTTGTATGACCCAGGCAGATACCTTGAAGGTCAATCAACTCACCATTAGGGTTATAGATAGCCCATGCCGCGGATGATAGGTTCCAGGTACTATGGCAAGCACCAACGGCGAAACCAACTTGAGAAGTTGCATACATCTACAAAGAAAGAAAAGCATAGTAAACGAGAAAGTTGTTTGAAGAATTTCACACAAAACCATGTTGTACAAAAATGAATCACACACTAATGTACATAAGTAAGTAACCATGCAAGATGACCTAGACATAGTACTTTTTGAGGTAGGAGTACATGCTGGTACTCGGGTAATCAATCAACTCAGAAGAATACTGGAGTTTTACCATTGCCATGACGAGTAAGCATCAACTCAACCAAATAATGGAGTATAACTCATATAAGGCTTTACCCCCATGCCCTTTGGGCGAGGGAGGTTTACGAGTCAGATCACAACCCCATTGCAATAATGTGCAATCGGTGAAAACTCGGGGAGGGTGAAAAATACTAAATCCATGAAGGGATAAAGGTGCCCTCAGTTGAAATATCTTGATTATGTCAGGATGAACTGACACATCAGTGGATAATGGAGAAGAAGACTCTCCGAAAATGGTAAACATGACTGCCAGGCGAGGCGGGAACGAGGAGCGATGATGAGTATCGATCCATGGCGGTTCCTCGAGAGACATGATTTCCATGATACCTTCATCAGAAAGGAAGGTCTCGGCTAAGGGATTAGATGATTGCAAAGTGCCAAGCCAAGGGGATTGATAGTACATATCGAGAGAGGTCTTTCACATATGAGAATTAGAAGGTGAGGAGTTCGAGGCCAAATCAATTTCCACGTAATTGACTTCGGCAGAACTAAGCAGCATATCCTCGCCCCAAGTATCAACAAGATCTGGTGCAAGTATGACCCAGGGATCATATTTGACTGAGATCATGTAAGGCAACAAGAGGAGGTGGGAGTAGGAAAATTTCCATTAAGGCAGAATCTTTGAAGAGACTTGCCCCCACACTCTCATAGGGAGAACCAGAGTGCTTGACATACGAAACATTGCCATTCGAGGAGGAAGAGGCAAATAAAGATAGTTGATCGATGGTGATAATCTTCCCTTGATGGGGAAAACGGATCACGTGAAACAAAGAGGAGGCCACAACATGCATCTGACTTCGTCCGACTAGAATATTATAATTGAGATTGGCATCAACAATCTCTACTTCAACTTGCACTGTCTTGCCTTCCAGGGTGATGGCAAGGTTAGGTAAGACACCGAAGGGTTGCAACGCATGCCCTCAGAAAGCTTCCAAAGTGTTCAGAGACTGGTTCAATGTAGGGGAACCATTAGCCTTCCAGCATCAGACATGATGTAGGTGGAGGCACCTTCATCAATGACAGTGTGGTGGACGGTCTTCTCATTAATGATTACCTGAATAAAAAAGGAAATCTGATGAGGTATCCATGGAACATGGTTCTCCAGATCGAAACATATCAAATTAGAATCGTTGGGATCGATGCCCCTGATAGCTGACATCAAATATTTCCACTGTGATGGGCAGCTTTGGAGTACTGCAAGATTCGACATGGCTGACAGCGCCTGAGAAAAATCCTCAACAATATTGTAGTGTTGAGCAGCTCAGGTATTGGGATTATGCGAGGACTTCCACAACACACCTTGAGAGGGTGGCTGCATAACAGAATCAAGGTTAGGGCAGTCGATTTTCATAGGGTCGGAACTCGAGGTAGAAGAAGAAGGCATGGCTTCTTTTTATTTCCCAGCTACTGGAGCTATATTTTGATAATATTTTGACTAGGTGGCCACATTAATGGGTGTGCTCATCATGAACACTTGAGATCCAAAGGAAGCAGATCGAGGTTGGTCTACCATTTGGGTCTGCTGAGACAAAAATGGCTCTTTAAGGATAGCAGGGCTCCCTTTGAGAAAGCGACTAACTTCGGATCATCGAGGACAATCCTTAGTTTAGTGATCCTCCTCACAAATGAGGTAGGAATACTTGGGTATATGTTGAGAAGGTTCGCCAGTAGACGATTTGGGAGGACCCTGTTTCAGGGCATCAGTTTTAGCTTTACCTTTTCCTTTCTTTTTTCCTTTCGAGGATTTGTTTGCCATGGTAGACTAAGCAGCGTGGACCTCTGAGATTTTACCAGGGCCAGGCAAATTCTGAGATGAAATATTAGGAGCAGCATTCAAGACCGACTTCTGTTTGGAAGAAGTTTTAGCGAGGGCCTGGGATACTGAACCAGTAACTCCATCAACAGGAGGAACAACTAGTGACTTTGATGTTGCGGGATCAGATAATGGTCGCGGAGCATTGGGTAACAATTCGTATAAAGTGTCAGACTAAGAGTAAACCAAATCCAAGTGTTGGGCATGGGCAATGGCTTACTCTTCAGTGATGCATCCACCCATAGCTATATCGCGAGCAATTGGGACTATGAATGACTTGGTAAACAATTTAGTGAGCAACTGATCAGTTATCTTGAATTTGATCAGGTGACTTCTACGTCTCCATTCATGGGTATGATCAGAGATGTGCATCGTATTGTCTTTCTTAAGCGATGTGAGAAAACAGGTGTCAGTTTCATACCAAACTGGTAGTTGAAAATGCTTGAGGAAAGCCATGGCTAATGAATTGAAGTCATGGAGAGTACTTCGAGGTAGCTCAATGTACCATTTCGATGTAGCACCTAGGAGGGTTCGTTGAAAAAGAAAAAGATGAATGGAATCATCCACGTACGAGTTCGACGAGCACCAGAGGTGATATGTCATCACATGGGCCTGAGGATCTTCTTTGTCTTTTCCATCAAACTTTGGGCAATCACTTGGTATCTTGGACGACACCGAAGGCTAGTACGGTGAATGAAGAATTGGATCATTCGTAAGGCACGATACATCTGGCAACTCAGGTGTAGCCAAGAAAGGTAATTGAGTGTTAAAACGCATGGGAGGTCAATAAGCGGGCCCATAGGGAGGATCCCATCCCTGCTAGTAAGGATTTTGGCCCCATTGTGGGGGATTTTGGCCCCACAGTGGAGGATTTTGGCCATATGGAATCTAAGGTTGCCCCCATTGTGGATTACCTTAACCATAGGGAGGATTTTGACCTTGAATACCTTGAAACTATCTAAGCACGGGTTGCTAATAGGCAATGTATGGGTTAAAAGGTTGTTGAGCCTGTTGACCTTAGACATATGGATATGGGACCTTTTGTCCTGTAACATAGGGTTGTTGAGCCTGTTGTCCCTGAACAAGACATTTCTGGACCTATAGTCCTTGGGCATAAGGTTGATACACTTGCTTCCCTTGGACATAGGGTTTTTGTACCTGGTGCCCTTGGCCGACAAGATTTTGAACTTATTTACCTAGGACAAAAGGATTCTAGGACTGTTGATGCAGGACTTGACCTTAACCTTTCCCTTGCAAGGGTTGACCTTGTTTATATGTATACAAGGATTTCTGCTTCCCTGGTTGGTTTTTTTATTGCAAGGGTTGACCTTGCGGTTGCAAAATTCATCCCTGGGGTTCCAGAGGTTGGCCTGGTGAGGGTATGGGTTGAGAGGTATACGAAGCATATTGCATCTACTATTGTGTGGCCCTCTACAACTGTTTTAAGGATTGACCTTACGGTTGTTTCAGGTGACATTGTTGCGGGATAGTTCACCCTTGTTGCGCTGAGAGCCCTTTCTGCAAAAAAGGTTGCCCCTGCGGTAACAAATGCTACCCTAATTGTTGTAAAGGTTAACCTTGTTGTTGCAAGGGTACTTGAACAGTGCCCGGGAAATTACTGAACTAAATCTAGCTGTAGCTAGGCTGGATGTACTACCCAGTTTGAAGGGTGTAAGGTTGATTAGCCAATCCTTGAGAACAATATGGAATGTAAGGATTTTGGTATTGGACCTGAGCCCCATAGGGCTGCTAATACTGAACATTGCTCAATCCAGATGTACCAATAGGATTATGAACCTATTGGTACTGGACATTGCTTGATCTAGTAGGGTCAACAGGGTTATAAATTATACCAGAAGAGGGTTGGTTTATACTAAGCAGGTGAGCTTGTGAGCCGCTCACATTAGTGGCACCTGACACCATAGAGACATTCAGGTTCTTCCCCCCAAGGAAGTGGCACAATCTAGCCACTGACTAATGGGACAAAAGAACTGACAGAGACAATCTTTCAAACTACTGGTTGTGACTAACACGTAACCGGGATTGATGATACAAGAGTATTTGTAATCGTGGTTTGCACTGGGACTGAAGTAACAACCTATTGAGAAGTCGTGTTCATGACGAATAGACTTGATGTAGGCCTAACACCTGATGCCCATACAAAATTATGGTAGAGTGATGAGGCACTGGGTGTGCCTGAAACTAAGTGTCCCAAAGACACATAGTCGGGTGGCAAGATGGCAGGAATACCTTCCGAATAAGGGAAACCCTCGGGAGGAAACTGCAATTGCAATTCTTCCCCCTCAACAGTATGTGGAGCAGAAACTTCGGACTCATCTGAGTGTGTGACTGAAGCATTGCCTTCAAGTTCCATGTTAGAAAACAAGCAATGACGAATGGTCAAACGCGTACTAGGGGATAGTTCCAAAGGAACACCTGGATGGTCACACAGACTATAAGGACGCTGCGGTGATATCTCAATAACATCAAATAAACGGTTCAGAGGATAGATAACCAGTCCAAGCTGACCATCAGTGGTCAACGAGTTCTCTGGAGTTCGAACAGGATTGTCCGGAGATTCCAGGCAAAGATCAGTAGATGACCCTGAATCAAAAGTAGGTGGAGGACGAGATGACAATGGTTGAACACTCAAAAAAACTGCGAGTTCAACATTTTGGTCCTTAAGTGACTTTGATAACTTAGGAAATGGCTCCTCAAACAATCTTTCAAATAGAGGAGAGGAAGAGGAATTGGGTGAACCAGATCATTCAACCACCATGACCTTGACTTAGTCGAAAGAAAAAATAACTTCAAGGCTTTAAAATGTCCTTTTAAGGGAACTCACGATTTGATAAAAAAGACTAATGGGGTGATTTGGATCGTGGGCAATCAATTATTAAGATGCATACAATACTGATGTTCTTTCATTTTTTAAGAGTCAAGAAAGAAACAAAGATAACTCTATCACTTTCAATTGGAAACGAGCTCGAAAGGACATGTGCTCCAATGATCTTTTAAATTTAATGAGTCAAAAACATCAAATGATTGCTCTAGATGATCTAGGTAAACATGATTACCAGGAAACCGTGAACTGCAAAATACCTCCTCGCGAACTAAGAAGTACGAGCAGGCAATCTCCCCAAATGTTGTGTTCGGTGTATCACATTTGCAAGGCGGCCGACTCAGCTTCCTAAGGATAAAAGGATTGTAGCCTAGTGGGGTCTCTTGTTATATACTCGACGGTACGAGGTGCACAAATCCATACTAGCACTGTCTAATGCCTAAGCTAATGACAATTGCTAGGTTTAAAGACGTCAGAACACGTCTCTAACCTAGACCTTCTAGATATGATCATTAATGTTAAATGTGCCTTAGGTTAGTTGAATTCATTTTAGAGTTGATCTTGAGTTAAGTTTCAGCTTCTAGGTCTTAACGATGCTACTTGAAAAAACCTAAAATGCAACTAAATGGGACAATACCCTTTCAATTCGATGAAATGCCTATAGTAGAGAGGGTAGAAACTACTCAATCAAATGCAAACAATCAACTAAATGAAAATGAAATCATCTTTCACTACTTCACTTTTTCAAAAAAAAAAAAACTAATGAAAAATGCATTCCAATTGCTAATTTCCTGACAAGCACTTATCTATTAGTCCTTTGAAAATGAAGAAATTTCTCTTTCTTTTCTATGCTGATGCAATTCTAGTCTTTAAAAAGATGCAAATTTCATAACACGGTGATGCAACACGCTAGAATTTCATACATTCTCATGAAACCACGAAACAAACTTCGCATACAAACTTCCAGTGAAATTTTTTTCGAAACAATGAGCTCTTCAAGCATATGAAAACATGAAAAGAGAAGTTCATTCAAATCAATAAAACACCGACTTTACCAAACACAATGCCAACAATGTAATCTATGTTAGAAAGAGATGTTCAAGCTAGTAAACGAAACTTTTTCAAACTTGTGTAAAAATAGGTCAAAGTCATAAAAGGACCAAAAAGCAAATGCAAGTAAACACACCTACAATCGAACTTAATGAGTCAATAAGCTGATGAATGGGTGACTAACTAGATTCCCTGGTGTCGTTGGCCATTCAATGACTAAATCAATCAAATAGAAAGATGGCAAGCCAACAAGCAAGCAAAACCAATACAAAAAGTAACTTTCTAATTAGGGAGAAAGCAATCAAAAAATCTTTCGGGGTCAAAAACACAAGAGAAAAACACACTGGCCAAGATTGGGGTCAATCCCTAATCTTCACTTATAGGCATTGGTGCAACTGCCTAACTGACAACAAGTACCAGACACTGGCCAACATGGTTGTTCCTCAGCAATTTGCATTGGTCGCCACGACTTTCAACGGATTAAACATGATGGCCGAGGTAACTAAGGAAAAAAAAACAAAATCAAAACAAGGACCAGATCTACTACTATGAATTTTAGACTTAGGCCAGTAAGCAGGAGAAAAGAAACAGAACCAAATGGAAAATGTGAAACTAGAAAATTTCTCACAAAATCATGAAATCCAGAACATACAAAAATATGGGATCCCCAGTGGAGTCGCCAATTTGTGGTGAAGTAAAATTATAAGTGCATACATGAACGAATTCCTCTAGCCTAATAATGGGTCTAGCCACAACAGATACATTCTATGGAAGATTTCCTTAGGTTAGAATCAATCAAGAGGGCCTACCTCTTGGTCGCTTATCCTACTTGATGATGTCCTCACTTGCTAGCTCTAGCAATCTCTCGCTTCCTTCTTCAAGTTCCTAAAACAAGTGAACAACAACAACACACAAACATAATAATAAACAAATTGCAATTCAACCTACTTAACAAGTCAAGAATCATTAAGACATGGATATGTAATATTACAAAACATGTAGGGAATCAATCAATAGTTGCATATATTAATATCAAATAGAGATTACAACCATCTATCTTGACATCGCAGTCTTTCTCTGACAACACCAGTTTCCCACACACTTCTGCTAGCATTCCATGATGGCTTCAAACAATAATAGTTTAAAGGATCTTCCCTTTAGGCTTCACTCCAAACCAAACACACTTCTCCCTCACACAACTAGATGGCTACAACTGGTAATAGCTTGCTTGTCTAATCCAAAATAGTATACTCACAGTCAACCAAAACTCTAACTATGACTATAACATTCACACTAGTTTGTTCTTGGGAAGAAGGGAGGTTTATATAGGAAATATGGATGGGAGATGGATCATCTTCTCATGGGGGAAGAACTTATCCCTTGAGGTAGTTCCATCATTATAGGGGCAAGGAGACCAAACTGTCATCCTCGACCCCATCTGGCCAAACCATTTACGAGACTTCTGTTACGAAGCTTCTAGAGCTGGAAGCTTCAGCTCTAATTTAAAAAACTTTCCATAACAGGACTAATGTGATTGGAACATAGCTCAATCGCTCTAGTCAGTGCAAGGAGTAGTACTAATCTCTGCACATCGGTGCGGGGGAGACAAAGGCCATTAGCGTTGATCTCGAAAATTGGGTAAAACAAAAGTTTTAGGGAAATGGTGCAAAAGGGAAATGATCTGCTCATGAAGAGGGACATAATGGGAGTTTCTTCATTAAGGAAAAGCAAGGAACGGGGAGTACAGGTATAGTGACAAAATGTTGTGTAACACCCCCTTAAGGGGTGTTTCCCTAGCTTGGAGCCTAATTCTTTGTGTCTCTTATTTCTTTGTGATATCTATATGTTCTTGGAAGACTTAATATTTTATAATTTCTTGATGAATAAGACATAATAAGAAATAAGAATAATTTTAATATTCACAAGTAATTATCAAGATAAAGGAATCAAGCTCAAACTATATTCTACTTGGTTTCTCAACATTAGAAGCAACAGTGCATGCACTGAAAAGGTGGAGAATTTACCTCATTGGAAGAAGGTTTATCTTGATGTCAGATCATATAGGACTAAGATATCTATTTGATCAGCCCAAGCATAATACAAGATAGGAAACGTGGCTAGCCTTAATTAGTGAGTTTGATTTTGAATCAAATATGTCAAAGGTAAGGAAAACAAGGTAGTTGATGCACTCAACAGAAGGTTGCAAGTAGCTCATGTGGAAGCTATTAGTACATGTGAAATTGATATTGAATGAAACATTACAGAGTAAATGCAGCAGGATGAGCACTGCCTGCAAGTGCAAGAATGATTGCAACAAGAGCCATAAAGGGCATTGAGAAATAACTACTCCCTCACGGAGGAGGAATTGTTTTTAAGTTCAAAGGAAGATGGTACCTACCTTGTATGGGTGACTTGAATAAGCTCAATTCTGATGAGTTTCATAAAATACCATATTCTAGTCATCTAGGTTACTAGAAAATGATAATAGCTATGAAAAATATATATTATTGGCTAGGCATGAAGAAGGATTCGGTAAAGTACATGGCTAAGCTCCTAAAGTGCCAGTAAGTAAAAGTGGAATGTAGACATCCAGTAGGATTACTACAACCAATCCCCATTCTTGAGTGGAAGTGGGAATTCATCTCAATGGACGTCATTACCTGACTACCAAGGACATCTAAGCAACAAGATGTCATAATGGTGATGGTAGATAAGTTGAGAAAAGTAGCTCATTTTGTAGTTATTAAATATGTTGATAAGGCAAGTGATATTGCTCATATTTTTATAAAAGAAATATGATATTGCAAAGTTGTACCCAAGAATATCATCTCGGATTGGAAAGCTAAGTTCACCTCTAAGTTTTGCAAGTCGTTGTTTTCTAGTTTTGGGGAAAAATTAACCTTCAACACAATGTACCATCCTCAAACAAAAGCAACTTGAAAGTGTTAAAAAGGTGTTGGAAGACATGTTAAGGATGTATTTCATGCCTCATCCAAAGAGGTGCAAAGAGTTTATTCTTTGCTAGATTGTTCCTAAAACAATGGGTACAAGTAATCATTGAAGATGTGTCCATTTGAGGCTCTTTACGGTAGAAAGTAAAATACACCAATTAGTTTGAACAATCCAGTGAATAAAGTGCATATTCGGCTTGATATACTAAAGGAAATTGAATAGGAAATTATTGTTATCAGGAAGAATTTTAAAACAGCTTGGGACATAAAGATTTATGCAAATCAACAAAGAATTCACAAAAATTTCCAAGTGGGGGAACATGTTTATCTTCCCATCAGAATGAGGAAGATTTTATTGAAAATTGGGTCTTGTGCAAAGCTAGCACCTAGATTTTGTGGACCATTTAAAATTGTCGAAAGAGTGGGGCCAGTGGCCTACAAACTAGCCTCATGATGTCTTCCATATCTATTTTCTTAAAAACTATGTACATTATGCTAATCATGTTTTTTATTGGTCTATGATACAAATGGAATCAAGGGGAGAATTCTAGCCAGAGCCAATGTGCATTATAAATTGGAGGCAAATTGTGCTCCAAAATCGAGTACTCGAGTAGGTCAAGGGGTAGTGGAAGCACTTTGGACTAGATGAAGCCACTAGGGAAATGGATGAGAAAATATGAGTATCATACCCATTATTATTTGCAATGTAAGCAAATTTAAAGAGTGTTTTTTATATATAAATTTCATTCTGAATTTTGTGTTTGGCACATAGTGTAGTTTAATTGCGTTAAGGTAGATAACATCGAGAACGGTGTTACTCTAATGGGGTGGGGTCCATAACAAACCTTTTTGGTTGTTATAACAAACATAAATATATATTAAATAATAATTTATCAAACATTAATATATATATTAAATAATAGCTAGTTATTGAAGGAACATGTCCCAAAGGACATGACTATTTGTGAAGGGGCACCTTGCCTAGTATATAAGCAGCGTCTACATTGTAACATTCAATCATTCTCTTATTTTTATCAATTATATATCTATCAAGACATTTTTACAAATATATTTCTCCTTCAATATCAAACAAAATACTATTTTTTTACATCATTGGTATCAAAGTCTCATTTTCAAATCCCCTAGTCATGTTAGGATACCATTATATTCTTAGGTCTTAAAATCATGGAAACATATTTTAGAGTATTGGAATACCATAAAACTAAATGAAAATTATTATTATTATTTTTAATAGAAAGGATAATATTATATATTAAATTCGCACCTAGATGCAACAGATACCAAGGAAATAAGTTACATGAATTCCTCAAATAGTTAAATTGCTTAAAGATTTGAGATTGAGCATGCAAGTTAATCCAAATCCTAAATCGAGAACTCCAAAATACAAAAACAAAGTGTTCCCATTACATCTATTTTTTTTCCAAAAAATCCCTAAAATCCAAATATATTTGCATCCCATTCTTATCTGATTGTCACTTTAACTTTCATTGGCTTCTCATTCTCCTTGCTGAGATATTTTTTTCCTTTTTTCCAACTTGGATCCATTCCAAGTTATTTGATGACTCTAGTCATTCACCTATCTAAGGATGAACTCTACTAGAATCATCTTCCTTTTGGCTCTTTAATGGCTCTTCCTCATCTTCCTAGTGATCCCAAGAAGCAAATTTTTCAGTCTTATTGTTTGAAGAAACATGGGAAGAATCATTGTTCTTAGGGATTTGTTGAACAATTTCTTATTTTAAAGTTGTGACTCGCATATTTTTTATGACTTCTGCTTCTTCTTGCTCATATTTTTCTTCTTTATTAACATGTGCCTTAGGCTATGGTTCTTCTTCCTTGAAAATTGTAAAGTGTTCTCTCTGAGCGTCATCCCACTATTAGTGCCTCTAAATTTTTCTGGGTTATCTATGTACTGGTAGCCTTCATGGATTTGGGGCAATTTTTAATTGTGTGCTCTATCTCATAACATGCTCAGCTATAACATCCCTAGCCAAAAATCCATTTAATAAAGTTAATAAAGGTAAAATAATAATCAAAGTTATGGGACATGCATTCCAAGTTGAATGTTGGGAAAAACATAATGATGGGGATCACTTGTGATTAACTAAAGGCTATGTAAATTGGAAAAGGAAATGGAAAAGCATTTGAAAAGGAAAAATGACATTAATTGACATTTTATTTATGAAAAAAATGGAAAATGAAGAAATTAGAGGCATCATTAATAAAAAGGCTTATGATGATCAGTTGAAATACTTTTGTGAGTTTTAGCTTAGATCTCTCTCTCTATTCTCTCTCTCTCATAATCTTTCACACTTAGAGTTTCTTGGATCACTCTTAGAGGGGTGTGGCATATGTCGGATTTGGACCAAGAAGGAAAAGGAAGGGTAGGAAGGTGTAAGAGGACATTGGGATCAGTAGCTACAACGGGTTTTGCTTGCAGATACCGAGTTGCATGTACGATTTCCTTGTTAGTTTTGGCATTCATGGCACATGCATATGGTTTCTTAGTTATGATCTATCATTGGCATGGAGGACTACCTAGATTGACAATGGTTTTTCCTAGCCTTTCCAATTCCTAGAGAGCCATGGTGTTGTTGGTTTTTGTCCTCTTATTTTCTGGTTGGTTCTCATGTTCCTTATGGTTGTGGGTTGAGTTACTAGTTCTTAGAGCCTTGGTTGGACAAACGCTCTAGAATCCCTATAAAAGCTTGGGTTGAGTTACTAGTCCTAGAACCCTTGGTTGGAAAAACACTCTAGATCCCTTGGTGGGTTGAGTTACTAGTCCTGGAAGCCCTGGTTGGAGAAATTATCTGGAGCCCGACAGTTGTTGTGGGTTGAGTTACTAGTCCTGGAAGCCTTGGTTGGAAAAAATGCTCTAGAGCCCTGGATAACTTGGGTAGATACTGATCTAGTGATGGTTAGTGATGCCTGAACTTGAGGTGGAATCACTAGTTGAGGTTTGAGGTGGTTTGGCCTCTGGAAGCCCTGGTTTGGTTTTGTTTGATTTTTTCCATGAGATCCCACATTCATTCTTCGAATATGGTGTGGGAGTGATTGGCTAAAAGAGAGGTTTGTTTTAGCCTAATATATGGTTGGGTGGTACGTGGAAGTCTATGACATAGTTGGATTTTCATATGTTAATAATAGATCCTTTTCCTTTGGTATTTTATGATTAAATGTGCTTTCCATTATGTGGCTTTAATGGTTTTTTCCTCATTGATATATCTATGATTATTTGTTGGTTATAAGCATTTTGTTTTGGCAGTTATGATGTATGGATCTCATCATGTTTTGGTTAGTATATGGAATTTTAATGAATGAATGACCTAATAGATAACAGTGCAACTATTGTGAGGAGATACCAGTCCTCTTTGAAGATACTCAGATAAATATGCGACCCCTATGCTCAGATTTGTTGTTGTGATCTATAAATTACATGTTTGTGAAATGTTTTTCAAAAAAAAATTAAAATTCCTTTCATGGATGGTAGGGGTCAAATCAATTCATTTTTCAAGTGTTTGCATTAGTAACCTTGTTTCCATGTTATTTATCATTTTTGGAAGTTTCATGAAGTTTTGGGTAGTGGCCTCAGTCCTAACCCTGAAAAAGTGGCACATCATCCGAGGTCGTTGGCATAGAACTACCTGAAAAGGGCCACATTCACATGGATGCCTTGTTGTGGGAGAAACTGGAGGGTCCCAGTCACATGCATGCCTTGTCATGGGAGCGTCTTAGGCTTTAGGGTAGTGAAAACACAAGTTCTCTGAGGGTTTGGACACCTGAAGGGGTTGGTTGGTTCTTGAAGGTTCTATAACTTTTGAGGAAGGTTAGATTTGTATTGTCATGTCAATTCCACTTCATTAACTATACATGGGGATTTGAATCATATCATAGTAACTCTTTGTCACATGTTTACCCCGACAGATCAATTAGCTTGGGTGAATGTGGGAGGAATGTGTTACAGAGTGGTATCAGAGCATGGTTCCATTCTCCTTGGGTGATATCTGGTTATTGTTCTCCTTAGATGAATATGTTTCATCTGTACATATCGGTTGCATATGTTTCTTTATGCTTGTGTTCTATGTGCTCATTGTGTATGCATGGTGGTGGTCATGGTTTCCATTGTCATGTCATGCAGAATTCGATGGTGTTGTTGTCGGAATGTGTTCTTCATGAATGCATGTCATTGTTTGTATGTATTGTGTATGCATGTTTGTTGTACAAATGTTGTTATGCATGCATTATGTCTAGTTGGTGTGTAGTTGTAGCATCATGTGTGGTAACTAGATAATGATTGAGATGATATGTATATACTGTGATGATTATGATTATGCATGTATTGCACTAATCTGGTTGATCTCTCAGAAAAGATATCCTCCCCTGAACTACACTGAGGTACATTGGTTTGTTTATGATTTGGTTTAGTTGACATGATATACCTTGCAGGAAGAGAAGATCAAAGATGACTAGCAAGATTGTAAACTACAACTCGTGAGATTTTCCCTATATATCAAATGAGAAACATGATGAGGAATATTCTCGTGACATAGTAAACAAAAAGAAAAAGAAAGCTGCAAAGAAAATAATGGTTGAATCATTCAATCACAAGACAAACTTGTTATGGCACAGGAGAAACAATTAGAAGTCAATGCAGTGATTCTTCAGATCTTGTCAGACTTATAGAGACAAGGACTGCTTAGAATCAGTCATGGACAGGACGATAGGACTAATGGAGCATATGGTACGTATTATGGTGGGAACAATTTGGATAGAGATGACATGGTCAAAGATGGAAAATTCTTGGATACCCCTGATAGACGAGGCAATGGACATGAGCTTTACTCTAGTTCTAGTTCCAACAAGTATCATGGTCATCATTATTATCATCCTTATAGGAGGAGTCATAGGGGATGTTTGTCGGATAAGTTCAAGAAAGAAAGGCCACCTGCATTTGATGGGGAAATGAATAAGTCACAGGACACCAAATCATGGTTTCTTTGGATGAATAAGTTCTTCAAGTTGCATGATTACTCAGTGAACAGAATGCTAGAATAGCTACATTCAATGTTAAAGGTAAAGCAAATATTTGGTGGGTAGATGTAAAGAATTTCAAAGATATTCATGAACATGATTTGACTTGCAGTGAGTTCGAGAGACTAATTTAGGAAGAAGTATATATATGAACGGACAAAGGAATTCTATAAGCGGAAGTGGGATCTATGACCGATGAGGAGTACACTAGCATATTTTTGGAGTTATTGAGATATGTGCCTTACCTCAAGGAGGAGAAGGCTAATATTTAGAGATTCATCATTGGTTTTGTTATCACTGAAAATACTATTGCCAAAAATTGTTTAGCCTAGCTTAAGGACAAGGTGTTTTTGCAGCGCAGGAATACTCTTTAACAGTTTCGCAGCGCAAAATGTTCAAATGATTTCGTAGCGCAAACTGAAATCAGAGTTTGAGATTTGGCTTCGAATTCCTTTTCCAAAAATAAATATTTAAATTCTTTGCATATATCTGTTATATCATCCTTTTCCCTTGTGAGTTGGGCTGAAAGGAAGTTGGAAACAGAAATGGTTAAGCTGACAGATGCACATTAGGCCAAGAAAGATCAAGCAGACCATAAGGTCATTAAGCATCACAAGGAATTTGCCTGAAGACATTGCTTGGAAAGCTCAGATGTTACCGTGGATAGCCAAAAAGTAAGCTTGAGGTTGTATCTCCTACAGCAATAGTCGATCCAAATGAATCTGTTCAGAGTTTGGGTTCTGTAGACTCACCTAGATCTTTTCAAAGCATGAAGCAGTAGAGAGGAGCAAGCTCGCCTTCTACATGCCCAAATTTCAGGGTACAACACATTTTGTGGGATTTCCCCTAAAGTGGTTAAGAAGATGGCTAAAATAGAGCTTGCTGAAGAGGTTTGGAGATTACAAGCAGCTTTGGGAGAACAATCAGAAATCACAAAGATCAGTAAGCAAGACTTTGAGAGGCTTCAAAATGAGAAGGTTCTATGTAGAATATGTTTTGAAGGAGAAATTGCAGTTGTGTTACTTCCCTGTAGGCATCGCATTCTTTGCAGGGCTTGTTCAGAGAAATGCAAGAAGTGCCCAATTTGTAGCGTTTCTATCATGGAGCGCATGCCTGTCTATGATGTCTAAGATATATACTATCACCAAAGTTGCCAGGCCATAATTTTGTGCGATGTTCAACATCCATTCAATGCCAAAATTTTTCTGCAAATTGCTCTTCAAAGATATTCCACAACATGTTCTGGGTCAAAGGCAGCGAATGCAGTCAATATATGACTGTCAATGTGGACAAAAATGTAAATTGATGTTTTCTGGCTATTTTTATTGCTTTTTCTTTGGAGCTCCAGCGTGTTGGGTGATGAATCTATGGTTGTAAAACCCGCAACCTAGCGTTCTATTGGCAATTCTTCGTGTGTATACCCTGAGGAAAACAGGTGGCAATCAGAAAGCAAAAGAAATATATTTTAAAGACTTCGATCCAGTCATCAACTCCCAGACAGCAGCAATATTGATAGGCCTCGGGACTTTATAAAGCATATATGTGTTAACAAGAGGTATAGCGGTGATAGAGGCGGTGATAGAGGTGGTGATAAAAAGGGTGATAGAGTTGATGCCTCTGAAAGTAGGAAACCAGATTCATTTCGGTCAGATTCCCGTAGCCCTCCATATGAAGATGGGTATGGAAATCGTCGTTATGGTCATTGTTCTGGATCCCGTGATGTTTGGAGTTTGCCAAATTGGATTAACCTTTTCTTGTATGTTGCAGAAGAGGTTAGAAGTATTCCGGCATAGCTGGGTCTGAGGTTGCGAAGGAAAGTGCAAATGTCGTGATTTCAGATGATTATTCTGCAACAATTGTAAATGTAGCAAAATAGGGGCGTTCAGTATATTTCAGTTGCTTCGAGTCAATCTGATTATGGATACGTTTGGCACTGGCAACAGAACCTCCAAATGATGAGTTGATGAAAAGATTACCTGTAGGAAGAACTCAAAGTTTTATCAGTAATTCTATGTGGAGGAATATAAATGGCCAAAGTGTCTATCAACTAATTATATTAGCAGTTTTGGAGATGGAAGGAATACGGCTTCTTGAGCTACATGGTTCTGATGCAGAATCAATTTTAAACACATTGATCTTTAATACGTTTGTCTTCTGCCAAGTGTTCAATGAAATAAACTCCAGAGATATAGAGAAGATAAATGTATTGCATGACACGCTCAACAACTTGATCTTCATTGGAGTAATGTCATTCACTGTTGTATTCCAAGTAATAATGGTAGAATTTCTTGGTGATTTGGCAAATATAGTTCCACTTAGTGGGAAACTTTGGTTGGTTAGTATTCTGATAGGATTCTTTAGCATGCCTGTTGCGGCAGTTATAAAATGTATCCCTGTTTCACCTAAACAGCCGACAGATTACAAGGGATACAAGAGACAATCCTATGTGGAACCAGCTTCTTGTTCCAACTGGCACTTTGAATACGTGGGATCCAAAATCCACTTACATACATAACCCACCATATTTTAAAGACATGTCAATGACTCCTCCTAGTCCACATGGCATGAAGGATGCATGCTGTTTGCTTAACATGGGGTACAGCATAACAACAGATCACATTTCTCCTACAAGCAACATCCAGAAAGATAGTCCAGCAGCAAAATATCTTATGGAACGTGGAGTTGATAGAAAAGACTTCAATTCTTATGGAAGTCATCGAAGAAAGGATGAAATGAGATTCGGATTTTCTCAGATTCTGGTCAGGACAAAAGGCAAACTGTTTTAAATAAAACAGCAGTTTCGTAGCGCGCTACGAAACTGCTGTAGGTATTGATTTTAAACGCAAAACAGACAGTTTGAGTTTGTTATCATGAGCGGGAAATTATTTTTGAAAAGAGAGACACTTGTCCATCAATCCCGCCTACAGCACATCAGCAACATGGCAGCAGTACATACCAGGGGTTATTAAAGGCTTCAAACATGCTATTATATATCCGAGCAGATTAAGGAAAGCAGGGACCGGGAAAACAGGGCACATATCTTCATCAAATGTTGAGTCAGCAGCACAGTTGGAATCCAAAGCAGCCCATTCACTGAATGCTTCTCAAATACATTTCAGCCACTACAGGAAAAGCACAGATGTCAAAGATCAGGAGAGAATCATGCATACGAGGAGTTAGAATTAGAGTTTAAATTGGATTAGGACTCTATGTATTTACTGCATAATACATGATGTATTTAATAAGTTTGTTTAAGAATAGATAAAATTGTTAGTTAATGATAAACATCGAGCTTCCCTCATGCTGGAGGAGGAGTCTCAAATAGTTTAAGTTTTGTTCTCCTATATATAGGAGAAACTCTGATGTAAAAGGGGTTGGAGATTTTTATGAAAAAGACAGAGTTCTCATATTGGTGTATGTAAAGTTTCTTTTCACAGTAATAGAAAGCATATTGTTGTTTCTTCCCAAGATTCATCGTGTGTCCCAAATGTTCAGAATGTGTGTGGTTTTGGTTCTATGTATCTTATTTTACAGTTCACTAGATATGCAATCACTCTGAATTCATCATTGATGCTCAGACTTCCTGTGTATGTCTTGTTGAGTTGCAGTCCTTCTTAGTTGATGTTTTGAACAGTGAGACATTATATGCCTTGGTTTCTATGATTCAGTAGTTTCTTGTTTACTGTAGAAATGTACAACTCCATGAGCCCAATGGAAGAAGCCTTGATTTTGTTGTTCCAACCAGTTTAAAATTCATTCACTGTTATAAAGAGTTAGCCATCTTTTTTCCCTTAAAAGCTTATCAAAATCTGTGAGAGAGCCCTCTCTGACTAAGGAGGCTAAACCTTAGTCTAAAGCCTGGTTTGAAACAGTTGCATGAGATCTCACTAAGTAGCAGCCTTTAGTGTATGATTTTGTGACAACAGGTTTGTTTGTAGCATTCAAGGATAGGATTAAGTTTGATGAGCATAGATCATTAGAGGAATCCATCACAAAGCTAAAGCATTCTTATGAGAAATCAAAGCACAAATCTAAGAGTAAGCAAGAATATAAAGGTAATGATAAGAATAAATGGAAATGGGATAAGAAGCGAACAATACCTCGGGACATAGGTAACAAAGAGAATGCACTACCACCTAAGAAGTTCAATGTATCTAATAGAGGGCAGGGATTTCAGTCTGAGGAGTATAACAAGGGTGATGATAGGAAAACTTTACAATATTGGACCTGTGGTGGAGATAATTGTAATAGAGATTGTCCATAACATCAGGGTGGTATGCCTCAGATATATTGTGCATAGGAAGCACAGACAGTGGAGCATGTTGGATAGAGTATTCCATGGATCTATACAGAATTGGAAAACAGGCAAGCAAATCACCAGGCATTTATTATCAAGATGGACAGTAAGCTTTTTGATCAATTTGTTTCTATTTTGATTAACCTTGGATCTAATTATAGTTATGTTAGTCCTAACCTCGTGGATAAGTGTGGTTTGAATAAATAAGTGCATGTAGAGTATTGGTTAGTGCATTTGGCTACATGTACTAAGAAGAGAGTTCATCATTAGGTAAGAGCTTGTGAATTTGTAATGAATGGTATGCCTACATCAGCACATCTAAATGTACTTTCGTTGGGATCATACTGTATGTTTATGGGTATGGACTGGTTGTGTCTTCATATGACCAAAGTGGATTGTTATTACAAGGCCATTGATTGCTTGGATGACAATGGAGAACAAAGAATATTTCAAGGTAAGAAGAAAGCAACATCATTTAGAATGGTGACATATGCAGGCCAAGCATAGTTGTAGAAAACGGTGTGTGTTATTTGCAATGCATATTTCTAGTGACGAAGGTAAGGAAGTTGAGGATGTGGATGTCTTGAGTAGGTATCTATTTTTATAGAATTTTTGGGATGTATTTCCCATAGATATTTCAAAGTTTCCATCTCACAGAGAAGTGGACTTTTCTATTGAGTTGGTACCAGGGGTAGCACTAGCATCAAAGGCACCATACAGGATGAGCACATCAGAATTAGTAGAGTTGAAGTTGCAGTTAAAGGAAATGCTTGACAAGGAATAAATTAGGCCAAGTGTATTGCCTTGGGGTGAACCAATTTCATTTGGAAAGAAGAAGCATAGTACTCCCAGTTTATGCATTGATTACAAGTAGTTGAACAAAGTGACCATCAATAATAGTTACATGTTGCCAAGGATTGATTCTTTGTTTGACCATTTTAAGGGAGCAACAGTTTTCTTAGAGATTGATCTGAGATTAGGATACCATTACGTACGCATTAAAGAAGAGGAAATCTACAAGACTACTTTACAGACCAGGTATGGGAATTATGAGCTTCTTGTAGCTCCAAATGGTTTGATTAATGATCCAACTACTTTTATGTGTTTGATGAATAATGTATTGCGTCCTTATCTGGTCAAGTTTGTTATTGTATTCATTGATGATATATTCATATATTCTAAGGATGAGGAAGAGCATGCCAAATATTTAGCAACAGTATTGAGATTTCTGAGAGAGCATTAGTTGTATTCTAAGCTCAGTAAAGCTAGTTTCTTTTAGACATATGTACATTACTTGGGACATATGGTTTCCAAGGAAGGCATAGCAATGGATCCAAAAAAGAAAGGGCTATCATGGAGTAGGAAGCTCCTACGAATGTGTATGAGGTAACATCATTCATGGGATTAGCTGGTTATTATAGGAGGTTCATCAGGAACTTCTCACAAATTGTTTATCCCATTACATCATTACAAAGGAAAGGAAATAAATTTGAATGGAAAAAGGAATGTGCAATAATTTTTTATTAGTTGAAGCAGTTGTTGACGAATTCTCTAGTTCTAAATATTTGAGATCTGGATAAAGAGTTTGTGGTCTTTAAAAATGCTTGCAAGCGATGACTTGGTGGAGTCCTTATGTAGGAAGGACAGGTAGTATGTTATGAATCAAGGAAACTAAATGATCATGAGAAGAATTATCCAAGACATGATCTTGAGTTGGTAGCGATCATCCATGCATTGAAGATGTGGAGACACTATCTTCTTACCAGGACACTTGTATTGATGAGAGATCACAATGGATTGAGGTATCTATTTGACCAAAGGAACCTAAATGTTAGGAAAGCTATATGGTTGGCCATGATTAATGAGCTTGATTTTGAGATCAAGTACATCAAGTAGAAAGAGAACAGGGTTACAGATGCTCTCAGTAGGAGGATGTTGGTAAATCATGTAGCGACTATGAGCTCCTATGGGACATATTTACCGGATCATATTTTACAGGAAGGAAAATAGGATGACAGGTATATGGATCTTATGCACAAGTTACAACAAGGTATAGGTGATCAGGTTGTGAACTATCGTCTCAGAGCAGATGGTTTGGTCAAATTTAGGGATAGGATGTATGCACCAGACAACAATGAGATCAAGAATCTTATCTTCATGGAATTCCATGCTAAGCCATATTCAAGTCACCCAAGATATTAGAAGACACTAACAGTGGTGAATAAGTCTACTATTGACTGAATTTCAAGAAGGAAGTGGCAGATTTTGTGGCTAGATGCTTGGATTGTCAACAGGTAAAGGCAGAATGTAAGCATCCAGGAGGGTTACTACAATTTATTTTGATTCTAGAGTGGAAATGGGACATCATTTCCATGGACTTCATTTTAGGTTTTCCAAGGACATCTAGACAACATGATTCTATTATGGTTGTGGTTTACAAGTTCACAAAGATAGAGCACTTCATTCCATTGAAGTCTATTATTTAGCTAATGATGTAGTATAGGTATTCATCATAGAGATAGAGAGGTTGCATGACGTTCTGAAGAATATTATGTCAAACAAGGATGTTGAGTTGTTTGCAGGTTTTGGTATAGAGTTGGCCTTCAATACACTTCTAGATTTTAGAAAGATTTATTTGCAAGTTTAGGTATAGAGTTGGCCTTTAGTACATCATATCATCCACAGACAGATGGATAGACAGAGAGGGTCAATGGGATATTAGAGGACATGTTGAGGATGTATGTGATGCATCAACAACAAAGGTGGGAAGAGTATCTTCCATTGGTTGAGTTCGCTTATAACAATGGGTATCAGGATCCACTAAGGATGGGTTTTTTTTAGGCACTATAGGGGTGGAGTTGTAATACTCCCATCAGTTGAATTGATCCAATGTACAGGGTATTGATAGGACAAGAAGTGTTGGTAGAGATGGAATAGGAAATGCAGGTCATTAAGAAGAATCTAAAGACGGCACAAGAGAGATAGAAAATTATGCAGATCAGAACAGGTTGTTTAAGGATTTTTAGGTTGGGGAACAGGTGTACTTGTGCATCAAGCCAAAGAATAGTTCCCTGAGGATTGGATCATGTTCCAAGATGGCACCTCAGTTTTGTGGACCTTTTAGGATTCTTGAAAGGATTGGACCAGTAGCCTATTGACTTGCACTACCTCTGACATTGAAAGTTTGTGATATTTTCCATATGTCATTGCTTAAGAAGTATGTTAAATATGTTGACCATTTGATTGACTAGTCTATATTGCAGGTGGAACCAGAAGGAGAATTCCAGTCGTAACCTCAGTTCATTTTGTAGAGAAAGATGCTCATGCTCCAGAACTAAGAAATCAAGAAGGTTAAAGTGCAGTGGAAGGAATTTGGGCTTGCTGAAGCTACATGTGAGATGGTTGATCAGATGCGAGCTATGTATCCTTCCCTATTCACTAGTTGATCGAATGTTTTTGGATATTTTTTGGTATATGTATATATGTATGTGTATGTAACTACTACCATGAGTTGTGTTATAAAGATCCAATAAGCGGTATGGGTGTCATGTTGCTACCTTTGTCATGTTGTTATGCTTCTCATGTTGGTTTTCTTCTCAGCGGGGTGATCATTGTAAATACTGCAACAAACTAAGTTATAAAGCTCCATGGGAAGTATGTGTTGCTTTTCAGAAGTGTTGTTGGTTGTAGATTTCAATGAACACCGAGGATGGTGTTCCCCCAAGGGGGAGAGTTCTATAACAGCCTTGGTCAAAAAACCATGTAATAAAGTTAATAAAGGAAAAATAATAACCAAGGTCATGGGACACATATTCCAAGCTGAATGTTGGGAAAAACATAGTGACGGGTATCACTTGTGATTAATTAATCGCTTATGGAAATTGGAAAAGGTAATGAAAAAGACTTTGAAAAGGAAAAGTTGCATTACTTGGCATTTTATTTATGAAAATAATGGAAAATTAAGAAATTAGAGGCCTCATTAATAAAAAGGCTTATGAGGATCAGTTGACAGACTTTTGTCAATTTTATCTTGGAGCTCTATCTCTATTCTCTTTCTCACGTACTCTTGGACACCTAGATTTTATTGGAGCACTCTTGGAGAGGTGTAGAGTATGTTGTATTTGGAGCAAGAAGGCAAAGGAAGAGCATGAAAGTGCAAGAGGACTTCAGGATTAGCAACTACAATGGGGTTTTCTTGTAGGTATCGAGTTTCATGTATGATTTCCTTGATATTTTTGGTATGCATGGCACATGCATGTCATTTTTTTCTTATGATCTATCATTGGCATGGAGGACTACCAGGATTGACAGTGGTTTTGTCTAGCCTTTCCATTTCCTAGATAGACATGGTGTTGTGGGTTTCTTTCCTCTTGTTTTCTGGTTGGTTATCATGTTCCTTGTGGTTTCCGGTTCAGTTACTAGTTCCTGGAGACTTGGTTTGAAAAATGCTACGAAAGCACTATAACAACTTGGGTTGAGTTACTAATCCTGGAAGTCTTGGTTGGAAAAATGTTGTCGAGCCCTTGGTTGGTTGAGTGACTAGTCCTGGAATCCCTGGTTGGACAAAATATCTAGGCCCGGCAGTAGCTATGGGTTGAGTTAATACTCCTAAAAGCCTTGGTTTGAAAAAATGCTCTGGAGCCCTAGATAGCTTGGGTAGAGACCGAGCTAGTGATGGTTAGGGATGTCTGATAGTGAGGTAGAATCACTGGTTGAGGATTGAGGTGGTTTGGCCTATGGAAAACCTGATTTGGTTTCATTTGGTTTGTTTCATGAGATCCCACGTTAATGCTTAGAATATGGCGTGGGGGTGATTAGCTGAAAGAGAGATTTGGTTTAGACCAATCTATGGTCGAGTGGTACTAGGAAGTCCCTAACTTAGTTGGATTTTCATATTTTAATAAGTTCTCCTTTTCCTTTGGTGTTTTATGAGAAAATGCGTTTACCATTATGTGGCTTTAATGGTTGTTTCCTCATTGATATATCTCTAGTTATTTGATGGTTTTAAACATGTTTTATGACAGTTATGATGTATGGCTCTCATAATTTTTTGGTTATTATATGAAATTTTAATGAATGAATGAACTAATAGATAACAATGCAGCTATTGTTAGGAGATATCCATCCTCTTTGATGACTCTCAGATAAGTATGAGACCCCTATGCTCATATATGTTGTTGTGACCTGTAGATTACATGTTTGTGATATGTTTAACAAAATGCTTTTCATGGTTGATAGGGGTCAAGTAAAGTCCTTGTTCAAATGTTTGCATTAGTAACGTTTTTTCAATGTTATTTATCATTTCTGGAATTTTCATGAAGTTTTGGGTAGTGGCCTAAGTCCTGGCCCTAAAAAAGTGGCATAAAATCCAGGGTCATTGGCACAGAACTACCTAAAAAAGACCACAGTCACATGGATACCTTGTTGTGGAAGAAACGGGAGGGTCCCAGTCACATACATGCCTTCTCATAGGAGGGGCTGAGGCTGTAGGGCTGTGAAAATTCAATTTCTCTCAGGGATTGGACACCTGAAAGGGTTGGTTGAATCTTTAAGGTTTTGTAGCTTTTGAGGAAGGTCATATTGGGCTTGTCATGTTTACACCAGTGGAGAAGTTAGCCTGGGTAAATGTGGGAGGAGGGCGTTACATTAGCATCGAAAGGAAATATTCTCATAGTCAAGATTTTAAACCCACAAGTAATATGTGCTGGTCATATTTAGCTTTGTTGTAAATCCCTTATTGAAATCCATCACCATGTAGATACAAGAACATGTGGCGTTGATATAATCTTATATTTCAGGGCTTTGGTGATGGAAGACTCCAATTTCATCCCTAATTTCCTTAAGAAAAGAGAGATTTCAAAGATGCAGAGGTAGATTTGGAAGTCTAACCCAAACTAGATCAGAAGAAATTGAAGTATTAAGAGGATTGAAGGAGAGTGATTGTAGCTGCATAAAAAGCCCCATGCTTCCCCAAAACTAGGGACCATTATTGAAAATAGCATTCTTGTCTTTTAATTTATTTAAAATCACCATAAAAAACCCATGGTCCAAAGGATAAAGATTAAGTTCATTAGAGAGAAGCAGTTTCCAATTCTCTGATATCCATTGATGAAGGTCAACTAAACAAGGTCAGAGACCATTGAATCTACAAACAAAACCTCTTTTCGAAAAATAAAAATAATCACTAATGACATCTACCCCCAATGGGACTGTGATCATAGAAGCTTCATGGACCACTTGAACAAGAGGAAGTGAACTAGATATAGAGCTTACCACATTTTTAAAAGAAAGTAAACATTTACTTGTAGTAGAGGGAGCTCCTAAACAACATGCTTCCGTGGGATCTAAAGTAGAAGATGATGTTGGAGAGGGAGATCCAATACAGGAGTCAAAAGGAGAAAATATTATAGGAAAATCAAATGATACCATCAATGAGGTTCAATCTGAGAGACGGAGAGATGGGAGCATCTGACTAGGGATTAACCCTAGTCGCCAAAGAGTTGCATTTGCTTCCCTTTATAAAAGGAATTAAAATCAATTATTCGTGTGTTTTTTTTTGCTATAAATGTAGACAACTAGGCAAGCTTCGTGCCTACATATGCCCCTTCCACAGACACATCCAAATTAGGGGGATTTGAACATCAAATCTCTTGGTACATAATATTTCATTTTCATGGTGTTGCTAATTGAGCTATCCCCATGGGAGAACTCAACAAAAATTATTACAAGAAATGAAAGAAATAATTATAAAATTGTTGAAGGATTTTGAGGCACCATATTTAGTAGCTACATAGAAGGTGACATTAACATGAAAGAAACTATCAATGAAGAAAGTTCTAGGAAATGAATGCATAGAGGATGGAATCTGAATCAGTGCATGCAAAAACTGCAAAGAAAATTAAAGAGATGAAAGAAATGCACAGGGGATTGTAGAACTATAATGAAGAAAATTTTCATTCTTTCTACTTTGGTAGAAAAACATCATGATATAGCTACAATATAAATTTCCAATAATGAAAAGGAAAAAATATTGGAAGGAGAATCTGATATAAACGAGAACAAAAATCAAGAGATTGAATGTCAGCCTCTCATTGAATTACAAAAAACAAATATTATTTTAGGAGTAGAGTATTTGAAGCTTCTACAGCGATGAAAAACATCAATGAAGAAAATTCTTGGTAAGCAGAACAAAAATCCCCAATGACACTTTTCTCTATGACATTTTCCCATAATTCACATTATCAAACTTGATGCCAGGTCAAGAAACCGAGTCTTGATTGAAAAAACTCCAAGCACAATGCCTAGAAACAATTTCATATTTCCTCGAGGATTATAAATGTCAACATAAGTAATTCAACCTTCAACCCACTATAACCTCATCTTGCCACTATACTCTCACTTCCAACCTTTAGGACTTGAACCCACGAGCTTCATTCCCCATCTTCATGGCAAGCCCAAGTACAGAGACAATGTAGAGGAAAAGTGGTTCATGGTATTTATTCTATGAGAAATCATGAAAACATTCCTAGTATTTTGTCTAGGATTTGGGATATTGACAGTGAAGTTTTGCTCTTCAAGGTGGCTTACGTGATTCCATAGTGGCTTTGGCTAGAAAACATTTGGAATAGGGTTTTATCAGACAAGGATAGATTCACATTATGCATTTGTTTTCTCCTAAGAGAGAGGCTTATCATTTATTGATGAAACCCTTAATATGGAACTCCTTGCAAGCTACCATGAGTGGGTTCATGCAAAATTGTGCATGTGATGTTCTTCAAAAGACTATAAAAAATTGTATTTATGGTTATACCCATAAAATGAGGGTTAACATGCATATGTTCAGGGTTCGAGTTCCTCTGAGAATGTCTTAGATTCTGAAGCATGAGTTTCACCTAATTTCCAAGGTGGTGGAGGCCTTTTATGACCAAGATGTGAATTCCATGAAGGAAGCATCTCGAATGGAGAATGTTTTGGGAAATAAGGATATGGTGGATGTATCTACGAGGATGTCAAGGGCGATGTATGCTCACTCATGTAACAAACCTTTCAAGCACCAAGTTGATGTATGATTCGACCTCTGTAATCCCAATTTATAAGTCAAAGAACTAGATACGAAGAAAATTTTTGGATTTGAGATGATGTATTAACAAAGATCGCATTATCAGTCTGAAACTAAGAATGCAGAACTTGAATTGAGTGGCTCAGGGGCTACCAGAGTCCACAACTTATCCAACCAAGCTATTGAGGAATACACAAGTGCAGTCAAGAATCATCAAAGACCATGATTTCTCTAATTTATATTTGTACAAAAGACATGTTGTTGAGAAAGGTACACGTCAGTAGGGAACACACATTGTATTGTCAATAATAGTGGTGGGATTAGTTATAATTTAGGATATTAAAATATAAGTTAGCACAGGAAAATTGTATGTGTGTATATATATATATATATATAAAGGAAGAGTCTATTTTCTATAATTAGGCGAAGGGGAATGCTCCTATAGTTGTGTGCGCGGAGATCTTGGTAATTCTGTAGCTGAGTGCGGAGGCCCCTACAGCAATGTGCGTAGGGAAGGAAGAGGTTGTAATAGAATATTTGAAGATAATAAAGACTATTTTGGAGAAAAAATTGTGTATCTGTGTGTTTATGTTTACTTCTATATTTATTGTGAATTCACTATATTCATTGCAAGTATCATAAGAAATACTTAATAGATGTGCAATTATATTAATGATGAGCCACAGTTGATGGCTTGAAACATTGATTCAAACAATTATGGATGCAATGATTCCGGAAGAAAACTATACACAAAATACAAATCGTAGAAGATTTTAACCCTGTACAGAAGGGAGAAATTATAGGAAGTTTGGATATTAAAACAGCTAAGATCTTTGATTGCTAGGAAAAAGGAAGATCTCACCTCTCTTAAATGTTGTAGGGATACCTACGTCATTCGCACATTTGCCAAAATATACCTCTATTTATTCATTCCATAGAGATATGTCTTATACACTTATCAGTCTATCCTGATGATGAGCCACGGTGGATGGATCGAAACATCTATTCAAACAATTATGGATGCGATGATTCTAGAAGAAAAATCTACAAAAAATAAAAATCACAAAAGCCTCAAAACAATATTTTACTTGATGTTATGAATTTTTAAAGCAATCAGTGCAAGGTTCGAATCTATTATCTGTAAGTTACTGTAATTTCCATGTTTCAAGGATTATGGTTCACGAAGGTCTTAATAAAGCCCTATAAGTAACAAAAACCCATCATGTAGACCTTTGTATGCAAAAACCTAGTTTTTCCATCCCCTAATACTCCCTCGGGTGAGATTGTAGCCTGCACTATGCGGTTTGTTTCTGAAAGGGCCGGTAGTGTAGGGTTTTTTCGGTTCACACAGCTAACTCTGAACCTTGGTCCAGACCCCCTCAAGCCAAAAAATGGTTCCATTTTCGGGACCAGGATCTATATGAGGAATGTGTGATGTTGAATAAATGGTTCCCAACTAAGTAGGAGATTGAGAAGTGGATAGAATTGAAGTTGCACAAATTTGTAACCCAGGAAAACAGGAATTTGCACCTGTTGAAGGAGTCCCTAAAACTTGGATTAAAATGCTATTGTGTGAAAAAAGGGTTATGCCATTGAATTAATGTTTAGAAGAGACTTGACGAGAACTACGCGAAGTGGGAAGACATTCAGAAGAGATCTAGATTCAGTTGCTGAGTACAACCCTCTGTTGGGAGCATCTGATAGTGACGAAGAAAGTAGTATTCTAAAAACACCTCAAGGTGCACTGCAAATAGTAAATCAAGGTATCACAAGAATACCACATCCATCCACTCCACCTCCGCCTTCACCTCCACCTCACACACCTACACCTACAACTCCGCCTCCACCTCCACCTCCACTACTCAACATGGTGAATGCTATAAAGATGCTCATATTCAAGGGTCTAGGGATAGAAGACCCTGAACAGTTTTGATTTGTAGCAGATGTTGTGTGGAAGTCACGGAAGATTACATATGATGACCTGAAGAAAGTGCAGTTGGTCACAACATTGCAAGACAAAGCACTGAGCTAGTATAATAAGTATTGTTCAAATCATCCAAATGCGACACTGAAAGAAACAAAGGAAGTGCTAAATAATGAATTCAAGAAGCCTAATTTGCAAGCCTAGTCAGAAACAAATGTCAAAGAGATCTAGCAAAAGGTGAATGAGTCTGCGTGGGACTTTGATCAGAGGTTGAAATGTTTGCTCCAGCAGGCTAATATGAGATCATGGATGACCAACACAAGGACTGGTATATTTCCTCACTACTACCCCATTTAAGATTTTCACTGTTGCAGCAAAATATTGGAACACAAGCTGAGGCACTAGAGATTGCTATGAAACTAGAAGCCTCACCTATTCAAGATACGAATATGGGAGTACAGCAGATTCAGTCATAGTTGGCTAGCCTACATATGGAGTTGCAGAGCCTCAAGAAGGGAAAATAAGTCTAGAATGAGGTCCGTGTGGAAGGATGGTGTTTGAAATGTAAGGGCCATGGTCGTGGCAAGGACCATTGCCTAGTGTACCAGAATTATCTAGTTGGGGGGGTCTTGTCCAATTGAAGCCAGAGAACATCGTTGGGCCAAGTACAAGAGTAGTAACATGGTGCACTATATTTCATATTACAGGAAAACACATGAAAAACAATTGTCATTTGTTGTAGAAGTTTGTGCAGACTCCCCAATAGTTGTTCTGTCATTTCTGTAAGTCTATGGGTCATGAAAAGCGCAATTGTTGAAGTTATGAATTGATGATGGACATAACACAAACATATAGAGTACAGATGGAGGCCCGTCCTTGGGACCAAGGCACAACTACAGTGCATGGAGGGTTTCATGGATGAGGAGGAGGAGTTGGAAGAGGTTGTGGCCAGATCATTTGTTACAATTGTGGAGAACCAAGTCACTTTGCGTGCGATCGTCAGAACCCAATGCACCCCTCATATCAATATTTTTGACAATTTGATCATGTCATAGAAGATTGTCCTATGCTCATCGCAAAGATGCAAGAAAAGAAGACCTAGATTTAGCAACCTACTTAGAATATCTAGATGATGAGATAAGAATCACACAAAGAGGATCCTAGTGTTAATATCGTCACATGAAGCAACATAACTATCGGGGAGGATAAAGGGAAACAGCTAGAGGAAAATGTATGGGTTCACAAGGCTACTGACAACGAGTTTGGATTCGATGTGAATAAAGTAAAGGAAATTTTTATAAAAGCAAAAAGGAACTTCCCGGATGTAGGAGCTTCTACATCAAGGAATCAAAGTAAATGCACGAAGAAACTTGAAGAAGACAGTACTATGCAAGAAACATATCCCTCTTTGTTAGCGTATTTCTTACAGAACTGCATGAAGCTCCTGAGGGACCAAAAAAAAGTAGAGGGACTATAGGAATTGATAGATAACTATACTGGAAAGAATAAGCCACTGCTGGAACAGCGCATAGTACATAAGGTCGAAAAAATTAAGAAAAGGACTAGTCACAAAATTAGATTGACTGCCTAGATTGGAGAATTCGAAATGGACCAGGTAATTCTTGATTTGGGGTCTAATGCAAATGTTCTACTAAAGCAATAATGGGAAAGAATGGGAATACCAGCGCTACAATGGCCCCCAATCCAACAAAGAATAGTGAATTAGCAAAATATTATTCCTATGGGGCACTTACATGGGGTAATTGTGGATATTGAAGGGGAAAATGCCATAGCCGATTTTGAAGTGATCGAAATAGTGAACAGTAACCCATACCCAGTGTTGCTTGCAATTGATTTGGAATTTGATATGAATGCAGTCCTCAACCTTAAGAAGTGCAGTATGACTTTTGAAATAAAAGGAACTCAGGGTTATTGTTCCTTTGGATCCAGTCGAGGGAGGGCAATATATTGAACCAGTCCGCAATTATTATGAGGAGGATGATATTGAGCAAATCTATAAACTTACTACACGAGATGAATATCGGATCAACCCTATGGCAGATGGGTGAGTCAAGTGGGAGAAGGATAGCTCCTACAATTCAAATTTAGATGAGGAGCTCAAACACTACCAAAACAAGTTGCATGAGGTATCAGCATTGCAATGCAACAAGCTTACAAAGTCACTCAAATGTATATCCACTGAGGTACGCAACTTACTGTATTATGATGGTTTAGAAGATGTCAATTTATTTATGGATAAATGTTGGCTTAAGGGGGCCTGACCTGAGTTTAGAGTTAATTAGCCAAACAAATCCATACACTACTGGCCCTTTCGGCAACAGCCCACGAAGCGCAGACTAAGGTCTCACCTGAAGCAGTATGGGGGGATGTTGGAACCAAGTTTCTACACCCTTGAGATGTCTGGGGGGTTGGTTTAGTCCAACTATGAACACATTCACGCAAGACGCTTCACGCACTATCTTGACCTGCAAGGCCTTTGTGATCTGTTATAATCACCTTCGCGCATCCCTCACTAGGGGCTGAGGTGATTTCATGCTACCCTAGTAGTGATCAGTGCTACTTCCCCAAGTTATTCCATAGATCTTATGTATCTTCTTAAAAAAATTAGTTATCTTCACATAAACAGATAATTTATCTTATATTCACTTTATCAACACATTCATATAAGTTTGTGCATCATATAAACAATAGAAATGCAATTTTATATCTAACACATTCAATGCATAAAACAGGAAAAAGATACACAGAAATGATGTAAAACTTATCTTTATTACTTCTCTAAAGGTTATAGAGTCGAATCGCCCTACGCACTCAGTTGTAGGGGTCTATGCACTTAGTTGCGGACTACTATGCCTTTTCACACTCAACTACAGGGGTCTGTGCACTCAGGTGTGAGCTACTAGGCCTCTATGCACTCAGCTGAAGAGCCTTATCCTACTCTACGACCTAAAGACTCGACTCTACACTTAGATAAGACTCAACTCTCCATCTATTGCTTTTTCTTCTCTTAATTCTGTCATTTACAACTTAGAGCCTCGCTCTATTTATAAAATCTCATGTTTTGCGGACCATGGGTAGATTTCTAAAGCCGACATTACATTACAAAAATGAGGGTGGACAACCCTATGACTCATTTACAATTTTGTGCTCTGCGCCCACAAAATGCGGAGTCTTTACATTAGATTTGGTCAAAATATGGGCTTTAAGCCCCAAAACTTGCCTTGGGGGATCCCGTGCCCAATAGGCCCCCAACACAAACATCGTGACTCGCCCTCGAGTCACTCTATCGATGCGGAGATCTTTGGGCAGAGACCTCCCAACTCTACCCGAACTACTACAAGATCGACAGCGCACTGGGCAGCTGCCTGTTGTACCTCCTACACCCGTTGTTTAGAGATTTTTGTATATGAATTGATTCCTTGTATCTACTCCTACATTCCTTGCATCTACACATGCTTGGATTTGATTGAGGTTGTAATGAAAAATGCCTCATCGATCCAAGGTTGGACACACGCCTTCACAACTGCTTCTTTATGTCGCGCTGCGTCTACCTGCTCCTTAAGCACTTTGACCTGTTGCATCCACGTGAGCCTCTGTGTAAAGGCCACTGTCTACACGTTCCCTTTTATATCATCATATCTTTGTTGCAGCTCATGTGCCTCTATTTCTAAACATTGTATGTTCAGGTCCTCCTGCAGAGTGGTGAGGACCTCGAATGACTCTTCCAACATTTTGGTGCAGTCCTTCAATGCACTGTTGATCTCCTCCATCCCCAATGTAATGGCGCTGGCACGTTGTTCCCTTACCTCATGACAAGTTGAAGGTTGCACCTTCAACCACAGCTTTGTTATCTGAAGGTTCAGCTCTAGTTGAACCTTAACCATACCTTCTCGTGCCTCACGCATCCCTGCTACTAACCTATGGATGTGCACCTCTATTGGAGCCTTTGTTGAGATGGCCAACTCAGGGACCATCTAGTAGGCCTCTTCAACCACCTGCACCATCTGTATATTCTACGCCACTACCTCGTCACTCTGCAGGATCAGTTGTTCCATATTAATTTTCTTCTCATCCTCTTCAGCGATCATTTCACCAATATCCATGGCTTCCTCCAGTTTGGTCATACTGTTGTTCCACAAATCTCTTAACAGCTCAAGTAAGTGCTCAAACAATGCCTTCAACTTCAAAACATCAAACAGATCTGGGTTCATAGATCTCTAAGTGCACAATAGCTCAATTCTCAAATGGTCAAGTGTTGTTTGTTGGGTAGCCCTTTGCAATTTATAGTGCCTTTTCAATTCAAATTCAACCGTTCCCCCCAAATCTGGTTCATTAAGGCTCCTTTGGTGGTAGATTTTCCCAAATCTATCCCATAAAGCCTACCTTAAATGTTTGTCGCCCACTCCATTTGGTCTCAAACCAAGCTTCACATCATGAATAATGACTATAACGATCACTTTCCAGTCAACCTGTGTGGCATCATAGCTAGCCTTGCACTATCGCGAACCTTGTGACACTTCACTCCTGCGTGCATTCTTGTCCTCACATAGCTCTCAAGCAGAGTAGTTTATAGTCCCACGCCTCCTTTCAACTACTTGGAGGGCTAAGACTGTGCTTTGGTGGTATAGTCAAATAGTCGAGCCATCTGTGTATGGCTTCAACCAGCTACCATTTGCTCTTCCTAGGAAAGGTTCTCCATTTAACTTCACCATTTGCATCACAAACTTTACCATCTACACCGTGCCACCATCGGCGATCCCTTTAGTAATATATGGCCCAATCCAAGGAATCACACTAATCAACTCTCGGCGTTAGCTCCTAAATTTGTCAACGGAACTGTGCGCCTCCTATGTTATCAACATGACCTTTTTATCAAGAAAGTCCTTCTTTATTCCTTCCTCAAGCTTCTTGACTTCTTCTTCCATCATGGTGCTTTTCGCCCTTAACTGAACATTTTCCTTGATGAGTTCTTCGAGCCTAAGATCACCCTGTTGGATTTCTTTACTAGGTCCCAAGCGTTCTTCTTCGTCTAGCTGCATGATCCCTTCTTCCAAGGCTCTGCAACTTGTCATATCCATGGGCATTGCTATGCGTGAACTAGCCATGATAGACTCCATTAGCATTACAGTATTCACTCCATAGGCCAGGCTATAAGGTGTTTGTTCCATTAGTTTCTTGCACATCGCCCTATAAGTTCATAAAATTGTTGGTATGCACAAGTCCCAATCACTTCGCTACGCATTATATACCTTGTTCAGTGCTCCGCACACCTTAGTCTATGCTTCCATGTGGATAATCTTCTGCGCGCTCATTCTCTCCACACCCTGTCGTTCCAACTTAAGGAACCATTCGCGCATTTCCCCCCCAACACAGGCTTATTAACCGTATCTCGCAACGTGAAGTTCATGTGCATCCGTGTAGGTTGTTTTCCAAATGTTGGCATCCATCTGGCTAGATGTGCATGTGGTTTATCATGCCCATTGCATTTATCTTTCAATCGCACTCTAGGCTTTTCAAACCACATGCGCATCATTCTTCTACATTCGCGCCAGTCCTCAAATTTCCCTTTTGTGCGTACCCCACCATCTTACGGGCGTAGCGCACAACACCCAATTCAAGGCCTGGAAATTTTTCTTTTTCGACACCTCCCTTTAAAACTTATCTAGGAAATTATCTACTTCACTTAACCCATCATCTAGGCAGATCCCTCACTTCTGTTGATACATAGCATAGTGATCTTGTGATCATATTACAGTTCAGTGTGGTTACCTTGTGTAACCGATTCTGCCATCACTCTATCTCCTCATCTGAATCTGAAGTGTAGGAGCTTTCGCGCTCCCATGATATTCGTCCATCCATGGTGGGATTTAGCCAGTATTTCTCTCACGCGGTTATCTTGTAGATGCAGTCCAAATCATCGTCACTTTCATAGTCGCGCACTGGCTATGTATAGCGTGATCCTTTCGCAGGTTCCAAGGGTATAACTACGCACAAAGAGTTCTTCTCAAAAATCATCTTAAGCTTCTTCAGATTAATCACCCTGTTCATGTCAGTGTCCCAATCAATTCCTAAGAGCACGGGGTAGGGATTGTTTCCATCAGAAATCTCTATCACTTCAAATTCTGCTAGTGCACTCACTCCCTCAATATCCACGTTGATTCCCTGCAATTGTCCCATGGGTATTATCTTCTGCTAGTTCACCATTTGCAGCTGACTAGGAGACCATTGTAGTGTAGGCCTCCCCATGTGCTCCCATGTCTGTTTCAGCATAACATTCACATCTTATCCTAAATCTAGAATTACTTAGTTCGTCTCATATTCTCCAATCTATGCAGTTAGCCTCATTCTCTCCCTATCCTAGTCTTCTGTTTTCTAATCTTCTGGACTACATGTGATTCTCCTGGCACGGTCCCAGTGCATCTGTTAATGAGTTCCTGCAATCCTTTTATAGCCTTTACTTTGTGCAGTAGCTTTATGAATGTTTCTAGAACGTTGTAATCATAGATGGGTCCATGTCCAGCTCCGGTCTATCTTTTCTTTCTGAAGTGGAGGCATCAGCGAAGTTCTTGTTATCTTCCATGAAGGTTTCCTTAGCGCACTCCAAATCAAACTTTTCTTCTTTCGTCAGAGCCTTGTGAACCCAAGTACTATCTTCAGGTTTTTTCCTTTATCATCTCCCATCACGATTCCACTTCGGAGCATAATTTTCGCATTTGGATCTTCCTTACACGGCTCAAACCTCATCATCTACAAGTTCTAAGTCGAGGGAGGTGGTAGCGCTCCCCTGTCGCATATGTTCATTATCAGCGTAGGACAATCCTTTGTCTCATGATTAAACAAGGTGCAATATAGACATGACGGCCACATTGGATTCGTACAATAATGGGCATAATGTCTTAGCCCTCCATAATTGTAGCATATCAGCTGTCCACGACCTCTTCCAGGTCCTCCTCCACCTCATCATCGTCCGCACCCCTGAAATCTGATTCGCGCCACTCCTCCGTTCTAGTCTAGGGACCGCATTTTGGCTTGAACTTTATAGGTGGGATTTCTATCCATCATCAGTTCATAGCTTCTACAAGTGTGCTCATCATGTCCAACCAATCTACAAAAATTACAGAACAAATGTTGCGGATTCTGCGTGTACTTCTGTAACAAATGGAAATTATTTGTAGCATGATTGCCTCCTATTTGACAAATTTCACACCACAAAGCAGGTGCCACGCTAGGTTTTGCTTATTCTTTTGACCTTAACGGCATCGGTTCTCCTCCCCTGAGGTAATTTGCAAACATAGGGCAGTGGTCCTTATCATGACCCTAACCCTTGCATTTTATGCACCACACCTCTTCACGCACTTCAAACTGTCTTGTACTATTTCAAACTCTGCATCTCAAGGCACAAGTTTTTCAACTACGCATGGATCTGCTAAACTCCCAAGTTAGGATACTGCATCAGGGTGTCATGTAGCCTCATCACGATCTCCAAGGCCTATGCCTAAGTTGTTAACCTCTATTGCAACAGTGTGTTCCTCAAATGCAATGTTAACGATGCTACAAATCATTCGCGGTGATGTCCATCCGTCAAAGTCATATTAGCTTCGCAAATTGTACACTTCAATCCCTAATCCAGCTCCCAAGGAGTCTCACCTAGTAGCATTGTGATCTCTTTGAATCTAATGATCTATTGTGCTTCTAACTTCGGCCTACTAAATTCTTTGCTTAGCGCAATTTGGATATCCATGATTCCCGCATTCGGATTTTCATTAGAATTCTTAATATACCAGGTCAACGCGCGATCCTGCAGAGCACTGACCGGCGTCACTTTCTTTAGATTATCCTCTGTAACTCCTTGTGCTTCCCATATGGCTCTTATCATGAACCAAAACTAGTCTGGATATTCATTTCCTACTCCCTTAAACATAGGCAACTTTATCATTATTGCCATACTGAATCGCGGTGGCGGTGAACGTGGTACTGGTGAAGATTGAGGTGAAGGCGATGAAACTGGTGGCAATGTGGGTGAGGGTGGTATGCGTGGAATCCTTTTCCTTATCAAATGGACTGCACTTCATGGTGATACCTTCGTGAGCTCTTCCTCGTCCCCTCACAGAGGTGAAATCAAAGGGTTATTCTCTGGTTCCTTACTTCCTTCGTTTCTATAGGTTTTTCCACTTTGCGTAGCTCCAGACATTAAGATAATTGCATAACCATCTTTTCACACAATAGCATTTTAATCCAAGTATTCAGATACTTTACGTACTTACCTTGCTGTCCTTTTAGAAAGCATCACTCTGCTTCGCTATAGTTGGCTAAAGTATCTACCATGAACTTAGTGACAAATCCTCATATAATTTGATCGAGCTAACGATTAACAACGCACACAATCTTATCCTCTGATGCTTCCAATCTACACACCAACTCTAGGGTCCACACAATAGGATTGTTGGGTTTCCACCTTCCTTGGTTATCTACTAGCTTTGTGATCCACTCATATATCTCAATAGGGAAATATGCGAAAAATATTTCATGGATATTTGTGTACAGGTAGCAGTCTAACCACTCTTCTTTTGTTAGTCGTGGATTCCTATTCTCCTGTGTCGCGAACTCATGAATTATTTTGTACAGCCAACCTTCAATTTCCTTCTTAGCTAGATTCCAATGATACGACATCAGACATCTCTATGTAGATTTCGATCCCGGCAATGGAACCATTTGTTGGCTTAAGGGGGCCTGACCCTGGTTTGAAGTTAATTAGCCAAACAAATTTGTACACTACTGGCCCTTTCCGCAACATCCGAAGGAGTGCGGACTGAGGTCTCACTCGAAGCAGTGTGGGGGGATACTAGAACCAAGTTTCCACACCATTGAGATGTCTGAGGGGTCAGTTTAGTCCAACTATGAATACCTTCACGTAGGTCACTTCGCGCACTATCCTGACCTGTGAGGCCTTCGCGATCTATTATAATCACCTTTGTGCAGCCCTCACCAGGGGCTGAGGTGATTTCGTGCTACCTAGTAGAGATCGGCACTACTTCCCCAAGTTATACCATGGATCTTACTTATCTTCTTATAACAGTTAGTTATCTTTGCGTAAACAGATACTTTATCTTATACTCACTTGATCAACACATTCATATAATTTCACACATCATATAAACAATAGAAATGCAAATTTATATCTGATACATTCAATACACAAAACAAGAAAAAGATACACGGAAATGATGTAAAACTTCTCTTTATTACTTCTCTAAAGGTTATAGACTCGACTCACCCTGAGCACTCAGCTGCAGGGATCCATGCACTTAGCTACAGACTACTAGGCCTCTACGCACTCAGCTACAGAGCCTTCTCCTACTCTACGACCCAAAGACTTGACTCTACACTTAGATAAGACTCAATTCTCCATCTATTACTTTCACTTCTCTTACCTCTGTCATTTACAACTTAGAGCCTCACTCTATTTATACAATCCTATGGTCCATGGACCATGGGTATATTTCTAAAGCTGAAATTACATTAGGGCGTACAACCCTATGACTCATTTACAATCTTCGCGCTTCGCACCCAAAAAACAGGGAGTCTTTACATCAGATTTGGTCAAAATATAGGCTTTAAGCCCCAAAACTTGCCTTGGGGGATCCGTGCCCAACAATAAATTTGAAAGAGATGTACTTGAGGAACATTGGTTCTAGGCGTTAGACATTATGCTGAGAGATACACCGACCAAATGGTGGGTATGCATAAGAACAACTTCGCAGATTGGAAGGAATATCGACGGATGATGAAGTTGCAGTTTGGGTATGCCAATACCTGCATTACAGAGAAATATACAAGGAAGGATGATCAGTGCGAGCATCTAGCTCGATGGACAAATGCATGGGGAGAAGAACCATAACCAAGATAGTTTCATATATTCTTTTACACTTTGGATATGATTCCAATGAATTGGTTTTAGAAATGGAGTTGCGACATGGAACCGCAGAATGGGATGTCCTGAAGGAAAGTTTTTGCTCACTTTTAGCTTTGAAGATGGGTTTGAATGTATTGACGAAGCATTACAGGTGATCAAAGCTACAATATTTAGAATGCCTGAAGAACCTGTTGCATGGGTACAACCAGATTGGAGTGCACAATTGTGCCATGTTCTCAAATGCTACAATGTGACCACTGAGGAAGGTGAAGAAGATCCTAAGAACATCCCATGGCTAAAGTTCCTAAAGACCTGGACTCAATGAAATTCATGGTATCCACACCTTTGCTGCCGAAGAATGTGCCATTTGAGGGCAATTTGATGGACCAGATACCATACTTGAAAATGGAGTATTGGGACCTAGGGGACCATGCAAAGTTCCCATAGTTGGAGTCGATCAAGCACCTGAATAAGGTCTGTTATGAAGAATTGGACGTCACGCAGCTTGAGCCGATGAAATGGGTAGTCAGAGTTGGGTGTGCGGGGCTACTAATTATGTTGTGGGTGCCACACTTTAGCCGCGGCGCTATAAACACAGTTTGTGTGCGTCAACTTTTGGCGTTGGCACACGATGGGTGCCTCTAGTTGGGAGGGCCCATCCCAATCACTAATATGGTAATCCACATAATAAATTTATTTCCATATCAAGGAGTGGACCCTGCGAAGGGTTTCGTGGAAAAGGCACATGAGAAGAAATTGGCATATCAAATGAAGAGCGACTTCAAGCTGACGAAGAAGTCACGTGGCTACGCGATGAGTTCCATAACAAATGTTGCGGTACAGTTCACTACATAAATCTTGGTTGGAAAAATAATGCAAAAGTGTCGCATCAATGAAGTGTTAGCGACAATAGTCTCTTTGGCTGCATAATTCTACTACAACTGGGCTCAATACCTATGTCACGAATTTTTAGAGGACTGCAGGGAATCCTAGGATGAGGGCAAGTTGTTCCACTATGCATGGTTGTTGTTGTTTATTGTGTTGGTGGCATGGAGGACACCCAAAGAAATTCAGTTCCCTCAATATGATCCAAATATTCCTGAGGCCATGAAGTTCGCTTCGTTGTGGGCCACCAAAGACCCTAAGCACATTATAGAGACAAATGTATTTTGGGTCTTATTTGAGCCAGAGTTGAGGATGGTGATTAACCAAAGGCCAAGTTTATCACAAATTTTTCACCCACAATTCAACAAAGTTGTAGATTTTAGGGTAGATTTTTATAATTTGTACATCCATGTGAAGAAAGACGTCACACATACATGGTAAAAGTTCCCATACTTATTCATCGAGGATGATATTCTAGGAATCGTCAATAAATGGTTGAGTGACTGGCTGACCCCCTCTGATGTCAACGTAGGAACTAGTAAGGTTGTTGAAGGTGAAGCCATGCAAACCACAGTAATGATAGTAGAAGTGACAGAAAAGAAGAAGGAAGCATATAAAGCTTCCACGAAAGAGAAGGAAGCAATAAAAGAAAAGGTCACACAACAGAAAGAAGTTGTTGCAGGGGAGAAAGAAGCAACCAAAATATGGGTCTCTACCAAAGAGACCAACCATTCCAAGGAGAAGACTGCCACTATGTCCCAGGCCAATATTGACCTCGACAAGTCAAACTCAAACTGCACAAATGTGGAGGAAGAGATAGAGGGAGAAGAGGAAGGGGGCGCGAGCTTGGAGTCCCCCTTCATCATCAAAAATAAGCAAAAGAGGAATTCTACAAGGTCGTGCAAGAAGTAGAAGTCGGACAAATCGAAGAGAATGACACCTTTGGTCCTCTTGGGGGGGACCTAGATGAGATTGGTGATGTGATCCGAGATGCAATGGAAAACCTTTAGGGACACATCGAAGAACAATACCAACAAACGTTGGATAAGGTGCAGCATGGTCTACGGGAATTTCAGGTCCAAATAGGTATTGTTCAAACAAGCATGTGTTATACAGCAAATTGACCCCCTCATCAGCTCAGAGGGGAAAGACATGATAGCTAAAGCAAATACCAAGATCACATGCCTTGCTTCCACACTAACACTGGCTATGCACTGACAACCTTCTTTATAAAGCTTCTCTGGAAGCCTAAGGGTGCGTTAGTGACCCTCCTAACTCTAGTTTCTAGTTTGAGAACAGCATTAGTGGATCCTAATGAAGTTCTAAGGGTCAAAGGAGCGAATTAACTCATAAATATCTAGATATTTGCTCCTAAATCTACTCAAGAAAAGCAAGGAAACATCTCAAGTTTTACCTATTTGGGGGATTTCTAATCCTAATGAAGGAGGAAAATGGGAAAGAGCTGAAAAACATGGCAACTTCATTACTTTTACCCTAAGGAATGCATGGAAGAACTTGGCAACCCTAAATCAATTGCTACATAAGCAAAGCTAGGGCTATGGTGATAGAGGTCAAATCATTTGAAAGGATATCATACTTGATTGTCGAGCATTGTCTCAAATCAGAAGAAGTTGGTAAGAAGAGAGAGAGAGAGAAGCTGGAGGGGTAAGCGAAGGTTGATACAACAGATGATTGTAATCACTCTTCAAACATTAATATAGAACTGTAGTTGTACTTTCTACTCTGTGGTGTTGGTACTATCATGCATTAACTTGCTTGTCCAATACCTTTTAGCATGAGTAGCTTAGTTATGTGTAACTAGATCTTATTTTATGTATTCATGTATTAGTTATCAAGGTTGTATGTTGTGATTATGCTTGTCTCTTCTATGTGCAAGACTTAATCTGGAGCTGGCTCAGGGGACTTCCACCTAGTTGCATTGTGCTCTCTAGCAAATCTACATGGAGGCTTGAGGTAATCTATTTGTCCTACTTTGATAGTTAGTTATTGTTTATGAAGGATATAACTTTGTGACAGTTGCAGATAATCTTACAGTCTGTCGAAGGTCCCGGGAAGACCTTTGAGGCTATCTTTATTCTCCATACACCATGCATTTTATCCCATAGTATAATTTCCAACTCCACTAGGGACTATACATCTAGTTCCCAGTTTACCCGGATAGTTCTTAGTTTCCTCCTCCTTCTAAGAGCTCCCCATACTTCTGCATTCCTTTTCTGACCCACCAAAACCTTATTGCATCCTGCCTACATATATTCATCATTGAACCTGATCCAAGAAGCCCTATTTTGAACTGTTTTCCCACACTAACATAGGTTAGCAGACTACACAATGCTTTATAAAGCACTGTGTCTATACACAAAGAGCATTAATGGACCCGGTAACTCTCTGTGGCCACTACTACAGAGCGTTAGTCTCCCAAAATCTTGATTTCCAGTTGTGTCTGCAAACCCAAGGGGATAGGAACCCTGCTTATGGACTGCAAGAGGATCTCCTAATGCATTTTGTTAGCAAGATAGGTGTCATGAAAGAAATTTTTTTTTAGGAAATAAGTTTTTTTTCTTAAAAAAAAAATTATGAAAGAAAGATCCACATTTTTTATTCATTCTTTTATTTAGCTGGTTAAAAGCTGCTTTATTTTGGTTTCAAATAGTTGTTAGGAAAGCATTGGAAATATTTCTATTGGTTATGCATGTGTTATAATGACTAGGATGCATGGAACAAATATGAATATGTGAAAGACTCTCACCTGTAGAATACAACTTGTTTTCATCGAATTGAATACTTTTTTAAAGCATTGTCTTTTGCATGATTTTTGAGTCAGAGTCCCGTCACATTTCATACGTCAACTCCCCTACCGAAGACACTAAAAAAGTACACATAAAATTTCCTAAAATCAATCAGTAACTCTTTATTGAGCAAAAAAACATTAGTTCAGGCTAGGATCTTGGGACAGGTAGTGTGAGTAAACTGCCCAATATCAAAAACCAAAACTAGTGTCATTAAAAGAGAGAAAATTCCTTATGCACTCATACTACCGGGACCACTCCAGTCAAAGCAGAGATAAATATGAGACAACATCGACTGTAAGTGAAGGTAGCCCGCCTTCTCTTGCAACTCCTTTGGGTATTCTGTGTATTGGGGATCCCTTCAGGGATGTCAGAGCTGAGTCGGGGACTCAGGTATCCTGTCCACACAGCCTACTGCCTATGACTATGTTCCCCCCAGTAGTGTCTATGATCTGAGGTATCCTTAGTGGCCAAGCTTTGAGGGACTTACACAAGGTGACTGGGGCGGGCTGCCCTGGTACCTGACACAGATGGACCTACTCTATCTTCAATTTTAGGGAGGGTGCTCGTCTTCACGAGAGTACTTGGACCCTCAATCTGAGGTTCGGGCGAAGCTCTAGAGTAACCATAACTATACATTTGGCCAACCCTCTCTGTTATTCATTGTGATATTGGGTTTCATCTCCAGTGATTGGTGCTTATTAGATAAGGTCATTTCCCTCTATTTGCTGATTAATCAACCTAGTGTATTTTTTATATTTTTTAGGTACCCATGTGCTATCATTGAGACTTTAACAAATATCACAATAAAATTTATTGATAAAAATTAATGGTCACCGTGGCTACATCCAGCCCTCGTCATCAATCTAAACGATTGTTATGACTTCCTCCACTCATTGTGAAAGATATGTCGAGCTCCAGTGAACCGGATTCCCCATCTTCGAGGAATCAATCTCTTCGATCTCACACAGAATCTATTTGGACAACCGACGATTCCAGTTTTCCGAAGGATTTCTTTACTAAAGGATTTACTCCCCTTTAACCCTCCACTCATGAATTTATTGGACCCACTCTTGGTTCCCGTGGCACCTGTACTCCATGTCTCTTTAGAAGGAACATTTCCATCCATCCTATTGATGACTAACGGGATGTGGAACTTTGTGGACACTTTTGGTCCTCCACCACTTCCCCAGTCAAGAGTCACCACCACACCGTTGATGGCGAACCCCGATATCCCATTTGTCCTAGGTACAACCACTCACATGAAACCCTCCATAAGTAGAACCCAGCTAATGCTAGGTTCCACCCCTTTAGTGTCAAATTGTATACCTTCGATAGGTGCTACATACAATGCTCCTTATAACGCGCAATATAGCACTATTAGCACAGTTCCCGTCCACCAACAATATGGTTGGCAACCATTTTACAATTCAAACCCCTAGATTCAAATATCTAGGGGCATTCCCAATATGCACATACTGGTCGGGAACATAACAGTGCCCCTCCATTCTCAGGCATGCATGGTCAATCATTGATTGACATGAGTGTTCCTTATGTCAATCAAGGATATATGGTTAGTTCTGTGGTGGGCGGGAATCCTTAAGGAGGTCCCAACCAATCCATGGGGGCACCCTACTCACAAATTCAAATGAGTCAAGGGGGCATCGCTTATCTTGGGGGAAATTCTATCCCTCAACATCAGATTCCCCATGGAAATCCACACTACAACACCATACCCCAAGGCAAAATACTAAACCATGCAGCCTATGTATAATATTGGGACTCAAACGATGGGAGAACCGCAAGGTTCCTCAAGTCATATGTCATCGCCTTGGTCTGAGTCGAGTGCACCACACACTTTTCCTTTCTTGGCACATTGGATATCCCCGACTTGTAAAAACTTACAAATGACCCCATCTATCATAACTTACTTTGGCCACCGATCCCGCATGAAATACCAACAGACATCCCCAAGTTCGAAGGGAAATAAGGGGAGGATCTAGGTACCCATATCACCACCTATCATCTTTGGTGTGTTTCCAACTCCATGGTGGACGATAGTGTCCGGTTACGTTCTTTTCCCCGCACCCTCACTGGCAACGCAGCTAAGTGGTACATTGAGTTACCACGTGCGTCAATAAATACATTCGATGCTCTAGCAATGGAATTCTTAAAGTACTTCCAGCTACCCATCTGCGATGAGACTGGGACAGATCTCCTCACTTCATTATGTCAGGATACCACCACCCACATCTCTGATTATATATATTAATGGAGATATAGGTGGACGTTAGTTAAATCTCCCCTCCTAGAATATCTCTTAGCAGATTGGTTCTGTAAGTCCCTCCTCCCGTAAATCACTAAAGATGTCACTTTAGGTGGTGCAATCACAAAATACCAATCCATACATCATGCCCAACACTTAGATCTGATATATTCAAAGGTTGGCACTCTTTACAACGTAATCCCCAATGCCCCTCGTAACTCCAATGCTTCCACCACTACCAAATCGACTGCTCTTCCTACCACCATGATAAACTCCTTGCAGTCTAAGCAAAAAACCGGTGGTAAGAACAAGAAGAATAAGAAAAAGACCACTCCTTCTGAGGAACAGTCAACAAAGAAGAAAAACCCAAAGCAGAAGATCGTTGTTCCCTATGAAAATGGAAAGGATAAACTTGCCTGCTTCCCTTGCAAAATCTATACGCAAGACCACAAGACATATCTGTGTCCACGTGTTCAGGAATGCACAAATTTTATTGTTAAAAAGGACACTGGAGGCACCCCTGTTGTCCTGAATAATCCTTTCCCCGCTTAGCAGTAGCAACACCTTATTGCAAACCAGTCCCAACCCCCGCAAGGGGGCAATGGTGGTTCACAACATCCTTCAGTTGGTGAAGGATGTTCTACAGTTTACACCTTTGAAACAGTAGATCTAAAAACCAAAGCCAAATATTATGGAGCTCATGTCGCTCATGCAGAGGAACTTTCCTCAAGTCAAAACCCACTACTACCCAACGATTTTCATATTGAACGGTCAGTTGCTGACCTTGTGATTCGCCCTCCTAAAGGGGCACTTCGACGCACAACGCACAATACATCTGCACGTGCTGCCCAAAACTATAGCATTGTAGAAGACTTAGTGCAAGCACCATTGGCTATGTCGGTACTCGAAGTATTACAAACATGTCTAGCACAAAGGAAAGCTTTGCTTTCAGCTATTGGTGTTATCGACCCACTTGATTCCATGCTTGTAATTTTCGACATGAAAAAGTGTAAACCTCCCCTTTCTCACCAGTTTGCATTTCAGGTGCAAATCTTTTCGAAAGGTAAAGGTATACACAAAATTGTCATCAACGAAGGTGCTTCTACCTGCATCATGTCACCTTCATGTTGGCTTGCTTTGGGTTCTCCAACCCTATCCCCACCATCAAATTCCCTTAAAGCTTTCGACGGCCACACTTTCATCCCAAAAGGTTACCTAGCTAGCTACCCCCTCACCTTGAGTGGAAAAATGGTAATAGTGGATATTGAAGTTGCGGATCATAAACTCAACTCTAATCTACTTTTGGGACACACTTGGACTTATGCCATGAATTCCATTGTGTCTTCTGTCTTCCATATCATCCTATTTCCCTTAGATGGAAAGATAGTCACAGTAGACCAGTTGTCCTTTTGCACCCCAAATTACTCCTCGTTACCTAGCAGCTCTGTAACCTTAGTGAGTGGTGTACCTGACTCTTACGTCAATATTGATACTAGTCTACTAAAGGGCTCTTCCCTGATGATTTGTTTCCCTCTTCTGCCATCAAAGGTTCCACAAACGGTAAATATGCTTTCATCCATTCCTCATGAACCGACTAATCCATGGATCCTATCGACTCCTTCAGACATTGACACTTATGGAGAACAAATGTCGTTGTCACCAGTTGAATTGGCCTACAAAGCCATTCAATCTGCATCCGAATCTTCGGTCACTTTGGTTTCGACCAACAGTACCATTGTCCCTCCCATAACCGCTCCTTCTTTCAATCCACTCAATCAAGTCCTACCTATGGACGAAGCTATTAGAGAGCTCATGAGTTTAGAAGAGTTACCTGGGGAGGACTCACACCATCGTGTTTTGGTATCTGATTCAGACATGATGCCTCTTCAAATCTTGTCATCTAACACACCTGAAATTGTTTCCTCACCATATATGACTATCCAAACTTTGAACTCAAAGGGAAACATGGGCAATCTTTCACAGACATTGCGCATCGATATTTCAGTCAAGACAGGCATCATGGAAAACATACAGATTGAAGCCAATCGCAATCCTGAGGAAATTGCGAGCTTCACCTACCATTTTAAGGACTTCTATGATGATTTTCCTTGGTCTTATGAGGAAATGCATGGCATAGACCCTTCTATTGTCAAGCATGAGATCAAGAAAAACCGAGCATTCTTTTTATGGTATTTTTCTTTCTTGTTAATCTAAAAAAACCTTGAGTCTCCTTCTTCGAGCTCGTTAAACTACCGCGAAGAAGAGAGAGCATTCTTTTTATGGTATTTTTCTTGCTCATTAATCTGAAAAACCTCGAGTCTCCTTCTTTGGGCATGTTAAAATACTACAAAGAAGATATGATCATGTTCTTTTATGGGATCTTTTCTTGCTCTTGAACTGAAAAATCCCCAACTTTGTCATCGTTGGGCTCGTTAAACACATACGACGATGGTCTGAGCAACTCTTTTTCATTTTTTTTCTAGCTCATTAAACTGAAAAAGATCATTAGAGCATTCTTTTTAGGCGCTTTTTTCTTGCTCATAAAACTGAAAAAAAATCCCAAGTTTTTTTTTAGGCTCTTTAAACATTTATAAAGATGACCTGAGCATTCTTTTAGGTACTTTTATCGCTCGTTATACTGAAAAATCCTGAGTTTTTGTCACCGGGCTCGTTAAAATCTACGACAGCAACAAAGAGAATTTGCTTTTTTGGGACCATTTCTCACTCTTAAATCGAAAAATCCCCAAGTTTTTCCCCTTCTTTGGGCTCGTTAAATCTACAAAGAAGGAATGAGCAGTTATTTTACCTCTTTTTCCTTGCTCAATAAACTGAAAAAGATACCCTGAGTTTTCTACATTTGAATCATTAAAATTTGATGAAGGTATTGAGTTTGTTGTCGTGTAACTCGTTAAAAATTCATGACAAAAAACGAGTTTATTCTGTCTCCTCATACTCGTAACAAAATGAGGTTAACATCTATTGAACATAGGTTTCTCTTTATCCGGATTCAATAGATTAACTCACAAAAAAGTAATCGATCCAGGTATACTATTAACCTTTTGTCGCACCTAGTTAACAACTATAACAAAGGGACAACCATGGAGTCATTATTTACGATCTTTTCAAACTCTCTAAATATGAAAATACCACTAATTTGTCTAGTCTACACTCATTAAATTACACAGACAAGATATAGAGTCTCCCTTTTTACCATCCTTTTCAGACTCTCAAAACATGAAAAAATCGACGAGTTTTCCTGTCTAAACTCATTAAACTAATCAAATATGTCATAGAGTCACTCTTTTCGCGGTCCTTTTTAGATTCTTAAAATATGAAAAGATCGATGAGTTTACCTATCTAGACTCACTAAACTAATCAGACGGGTAAAGTAGACAATACAACTACATTCAGTATTAGAAAGCATTATTAGCAGTAGTCATTCCCTTGAACATGGCACTCCCTCAGATAAACCTTCCTTGTGATGGCCTATCAATATGAATCCTACCATCCTATGAGTTTAGCCTAAATACCTCGATGTTCTTGCATCTCTATATCCTAACACTCTTTGGTGTTCATGAGTCTAGTGTTGCGTGGTTAAAATAGTTGTCGTGCCTTCTATTGTTTAAGGGTTAACCTTTTGTTTCCTTCATCAACCCATCAAGCATATCCTTTCATCATGCCCTCTATTGTTTAGACCCAATGCTCAAAGATTCCTCAAAAAACAAATCATTCTTGTCCCGTTTCGTGTTGATTGATGTAGGACACATTATTTCCTACCTTTTGACAGGTATCTTCCTATCGACTTCGACACTCTATCTAGGAAAACAACCCAAAAACACATTCAGTGCCTTGGTACTTGCAAACATTAGTGGCAGGTTGTCTTGTGTTTGATCAGGGGTTCTCATTATTGGCTCCTGGTTAAGTGATTCTACAGGTGTTCGACAACAAAAAAATATTTCACACTCGTTAGATTGTATTGTGCATCTTAGAGACCATCACCGTTATTGGTGGCATTCCTCGCATCTGGTAACGGTCTCCATTATTCACTAGTAATCAAATTATTTCAGGCATGTTCGACATCAACGCATATATTCACATGTATCGATCTATGATGTTCGGTGAAGTGGAAATCAAGACCTTGGGTAGATTCTTGCATCACTCAGCCTTGTTTCCTCTCCCAAGTTGTGTATATTGTTTTTTGGAGACAGCTTATCAGGATGATTCTATTATGACACCGAATCTGCACTATGCTTATCGGCGGCCAGCATCGACATATCTCTTTGGAGAAAATCACTCTAACATAGCTACTGAGCATGGGAATGCTCGACTCAAGACATGATTTTAGTAGTTTTATATATATGTGTTGTATCAAGTTTTCTATACCACCGGAAGCTCCAATCCTCTCTCTCTTTTTGTCGAAGAAGGAAAATTACAGTTAAGTAAAGTATTTCGGCCATCATCGCAACCTTTGATCTTACACTTTAGGGGGAATCTGTTATACAACAAGTTGACCCCCTCATCAGCTCAGAGGGGAAAGACATGATAGCTAAAGCAAAGACCAAGATCACATGCCTTGTTTCCACACTAACGCTAGCCATGCATTGAAAACCTACTTTATAAAGCTTCTCTGCAAGCCTAAGGGTGCGCTAGTGACCCTACTAACTCTAGTTTCTAGTTCAGGAACAGTGTTAGTGGATCCTAATGAATTTCTAAGGGTCAAAGGAGCGAATTGATTCATAAATATCTAGATATTTGCTCCTAAATCTAGTCAAGAAAAGAAAGGATGTTGGAAATACTGAGAGGGGGGGGTGAATCAGTATTTCTTACTATTTTTTTTTAATTGTTCTAGTGATTGGAAAAACCATATATAAATATGTATATGTATACACAGAACACAAAAATCAACAGATGGAATTAATGCTTTGATTAAAAATCAAGACAGTGCAATGAAATAAATACAATATAAGTATAAATCTGATTGTGTATAGTTGCCAAGCTCCAACTTGGACTTCAGTGAGGCTCCAACCTCCAGAGAACCAACTCTGTTTTGTAGTGGTTCTCCACTTAGGAGCACCAACCCCAATGACTTCAATCCTGTTCAGTTCTGAGGCTCCAACCTCTTGGGCTCCAACCCAATCTTGGTATACACTAGTATGTTGTTGCACTCTACTCAGCTGAGGTTCTCTCACTCCTACTCTCCTGCCTCAACTGCTTCTGCTACCTCTACAGCATCGGCTTCCTTTTCTGCCTCTTTTGCCTCTGCTTCTTCTACTACCTCACCCTCTAGTTCTTCACCACAACAACAACACCAACAGTTCTCTGTTTTTACTGTTTTATACATTCTCATGCCTTTGTCCATTCGTTTCCACTTACTCGCTGGCTCTTTCGCTTCCTCCTTGCTTGCTTAATCTTTCAACTTCCCTCCTTGGTCCTGATGGCTTCCTCTGTATTGGCTTTCCATTCAACTTCTTGGCTTTACGGTCACTGTGTGTTAAAACCATAACACAGGCCCGTTTTTTCAATGATAACAGGCATCCATCGAGACTGTTTGTTTAACGGACATGTTATGCTCCAATCGCAATCGATTTTGCCATGAATCACCCCATTTACCTGACGTTCAGCCTTCTAAAACCATCAGACATAGCCATCATAAGCCTTTCCGCTTAAAACACACCCCGCAAGCAGAAACACAGCTACACGGGAAAATATGAGCAAAACAATCAAAAGACTAAGGGGCGGACTCCAATATTAATATTAAACCCGCATCTAAACTGTATCGGTCAGCAGAATTCATTGCTATCGGCGATCGCAACATATCGGCAGTCGTAGTCGCAGCATCGGGTCCACTCTTGCAGATGCAATATGATATTAAGTTATATTTATATACCCTTCGGGTCCATGTGTATGTATCGCAATCGGCACTCGGGAGAGTGTAATTCCTTGATGTATTGTTGCGATGGGCGGATGCGATAAAACATTTAACCATACCACAATTTTGCATCATGTCTGTGTACATTATCGCAATCGGAGGTTTCAGGGGTGACACTTAATAGAACCCGCCGATATGACAGATGCGATATATCATAAGGGAGCGATATAATAGGACCATCGAGTCCGCAACTGTATATCGCAATCAGAGATTTCGGGGGTGATAGCCCTTTGAGACTAGCGACACAACGGATGCGATATTACATTAAGGCTATTTATAATGGAGCCATGGGTCCGTGTTATCGCATCTATATATATATATATATATACTCCTCTGCTCTTTGTACTCCTCTGTTATACTCTTGGCATATGCGATACTCCCGATAGTTCTTCCTTTGGCATTGTTGCTCCGATATCTGTTAATGCATATATATATATGGGTTTTGCCTCCAATAGCTCCTCTTCTTTGGCATATATATATATGTTATATATATATGGCTCCATCTGCTCCATTCTGTCTGCTCCTCTTGGCTTTGTCTACTCCTCTTGGTGGCTCCGTCTGCTCCTCTCATCTCCATCTGCTCCTCTGTTTGCTCTTTGTGTATACTGCTCCATTTGCTCCTCTTCTTTGGCATATACTAATGGCTCTATATATATTGCTCCTCTTGGCTCCTCGAATATTTCCATATTGACATCAATGACAATCTTTGTCCAACAATCTCCCCCTTTGTTATTGATGGCAATATTCTTCTGCTCTCTCCCCCTTTGACATCAATGGCAAAGGAATGCATAAGAACTCCCCCTGTCAAACTGCTCCCCCTGTCCTGCTGCCTCTTTATGAATGAACTTGAGTGAGGATAAAGAAATAACCCCCATCTTTTGACGCAGATGTTCGAATGCTTCTCGAGGAAGAGGTTTTGTGAAAATATCAGCTATCTGCTCATTTGTACTGATATATTCCAGGACGATGTTTTGTTCAGCTACTTGCTCAAGGAGGAAATGATATTTGATTAGTATATGTTTGGTTCTTGAGTGCATCACTAGATTTTTGTTGAGACTGATAGCACTTGTGTTGTCACAATAGACAATAATTGGTTGATCTGTACATATGTCGAGATCCTTTAGAGCTTCCTTCATCCATAGTATTTGAGTACAACAGTCTGCTGCAGCAATATACTCGGTTTCGGCTGTGGATAATGATATGGATGACTGTTTTTTGTTGAGCCAGGATACCAAACAATCTCCTAGGAACAATACATTTCCACTAGTACTTTTCCGATCATCTATACTTCTAGCCCAATCAGCATCGTTGTATGCACTTATAGTCAGTGTTGAGTCCTTTGGGTACCAAAGACCGAAATCAGAAGTTCCCTTCAGATATCGGAGAATTCTTCCTACATCTAATAAATGGGATTGTTTGGGAGCAGATTGAAATCTTCCCACCATTCCTACTTCTTGCATTATGTCTGGTCATGTCGCTGTTAAGTATAGAAGGGCTCCAATCATTGACCTATAATGAGTTGCATCTACTAGAGGGGAGTCATCATCTTTGCTCAATTTGCAATTTGTGGTCATAGGTGTGCTCATGGGTGCACAGTCCTCCATTCCATATTTTTTGAGCATGTCTTTTAGATATTTGGTTTGAGATATACACAATCTTGCTCTGGTTTGAGATATTTGAAGTCCAAGGAAGTGGGACAGCTCTCCTATCATTGACATCTCAAACTCTTTTGACATGTTTTGAGAAAATTCATGGCTCATTTCATCATTATTACTAGCAAAAATCAGATCATCGACATAAACAAGAGCAACTAGTAACTTACCTTCATCTATCTATATGTATAGATTACTTCCAGCCACTCCCTTTTTGAAGCCTTGTTGTTGTAGATAGTTACCCAGTCTTGCATACCAAGCTCTATGAGCTTGTTTCAACCCATATAAATCTTTTTTTTCAATTTACAAACTAAGTCATTTCCTGTTATTAGATCAAAACCTTATGGCTGCTCCATATAGACTTCCTCTTTGAGTTCCCCATTTAGAAATGTTGATTTCACATCCATTTGATAGATTTTGAATCCTTTTGAGAAAGCAAATGCTAAGAACATTCTGATAGCTTCCATATGGGCCACTGGAGCAAATGTCTCTTCAAAGTCAATTCCTTCAATTTGTGAATAGCCTTTGCAGACAAGTCTTGCCTTGTTTCTGATAACCTGTCCTTCCTCATTCATTTTATTTTTGAACACCCATTTGGTTCCTATTATGTTTTTGTCCTTTGGACAAGGTAATAGCTCCCATGTCTTATTCTTCTCAATTTGGGACATTTCTTCTTCCATGGCTTTTACCCAATGAGGATCCTTACTTGCTTCTGCAAATGTTTCTGGTTCTATCATAGATAGGAGGGCAATGAATTTTCTCTTGGGTGTGATTGTTATCCTTCTTCGGGTCTGCACACCTTCATCTCTATCGCCAATGATCTATTCTTCTGGATGATATCTTTGGAAATACTTCATCTTTGAAGGGGTATTAGGTGGTTCTCTTTCCTCTTCTTCTTCTTCTTCTTCCTTATCTATTTCTTCTTCTTTAGGTTCTTCTTCTTCAATGAGAGAGTCATCTTCATTTTCTTCAATTTCCTTTACTGGAAGATCTTCATCAACCTTTACATCAAAGCTTTCCACTATTTTCTTCAGTCGATAATTATAGCACTTGTAAGCCTTTCTCCGTGTAGAGTATCCAAGAAATATCCCTTCATCAACCTGAGAATCAAACTTTCCTGGTGAACCATCATTTATTTTTATGAAGCACTTGCTTCCAAAGATCTTGAAGTACTTCATCGAAGCAGGTCTTCCTTTCCATAGCTCATAAGGAGTTTTATCACAATTTGGTCTTAATTGAGTTCGATTCAGTGTGTAGACAGTTGTCCCTACTACTTTTCTCCAGAATCTAGGCTGTAAGTCTGCTGCTAATAGCATAGTTCTTACCATTCCTTGGATTGTTCAGTTTCTTCTTTCAACTACCCCATTTTGCTGAGGTGTTCTGGCAGCCGAGAATTCCCTTTTAATTCCATGAATATTATAGAACTCACTAAACTTGTTTGATGTGAATTCTCCTCCTCTGTCTGTTCTGAGGCACTTAATTTTTGAATCTTTTTCACTTTCTACAAGGGCTTTTAGATTCTTAAAACGCTCAAAAGTTTTAGATTTATACTTTATGAAATATATCCACATCATTCTAGTATAATCATCAACAAATAACACAAAGTACCTTTCTCCTTAGAGTGCTTGATTTCTAGTTGGCCCACACACATCAGCATCGATGATCTCCAAGGGCTTCGATGTATAGAGCTCCTTTATCTTGTGGGTTATTCTAGTCTGCTTTCCATGTTGACATGGACCACACACTGCTTGATTTGGTTTGAACAACCTTGGGATGTCTCGTACAACTTTGATCTTGCTAATATTGATCATATTTTCGTAGCTTGTATGTCCAAGTGGCTTGTGCCATAGCCAACTCTCATCTATATGACTTAAGTAGCATCTATTTTCTTGAATCTTGTTCAGAATGTAAATGTTGTCTGGTGTTCTCACCCCTTTAGCCAAAAGTTTCCCTAAGGCAAAGTTCCTTATTTCACAGTCTTTGGTTTTGAAGACAACCTTATGTCCTTGATTACAGATTTGGCTGACACTCAGGAGGTTGTGTTTGAGTCCGTCAACTAGCAGAGCATCTTGAGCTTTTCCTTTTCCATTGATCAGAGTAATTGTTCCTTTTCCTACAATCCTGCCAGATCCACTTCCAAAGGACACATTCCCTTCCTTTTTTCTTAGTGAGACAAACTTCCTTCTGTCTCCTGTCATGTGTCTGGAGCACCCACTATCTATAAACCACTGGTTTCCATTATTTTGAGCATATAGAGCCAGGCCGCATTTGTCCATGCTGGAGTTCTTGCTACTCATTTGTCTTCCTTTGAGAGGGCAGTCTTGTTCATAGTGTCCATTATTGTAGCAGAAAGAGCAAATCAGATCAAATTTGGTCAAGGGATCAAATGAATTGAAGGTTTTGATTTGTCCCTGCCTTTTGGGGGCATATGACTTTATTGTTCGGTCCTTTAGTTTTGTTCTTTCACTTCTGCAAGCCATACAATGTCTGGCTTGATGACCGAAGTTTTTACAGTGGAAGTAGTGTCCAAGAAAGATGGTTTTGTACTTGTTGAAGCAACCACTGTTTGAGTCAATTTCCTTCCTGGGAATTACTCCTCCCTTGTTCTTTGGATTTGTGGTAGGCCCTTGGTGGAGTACAGGTTTGTATTTGCTGTAGTGTCCATGATTCAACTCCACATTCTTCTTTGGAGTAATTCTCTCTTCATTCTTGGGATGTGGGATGCACTTTTGATAACATACTTTTTCATCTTTGGGATTGCAAGAAAGTGCATCGGCATAGCTTTTCACACTATTCTTAGTGCTTGAGGATTCTCCTTTGAAACCTATTCCAGACTTGTCATGTTGAGGTTTTTGATTTTTCAAAATAGTCTCAAGTATTTGAGATCTTTTACAGCCCTTTTTAATTTGCTCCAACTCCTTTCTCAGAGACACTATTTCGGCCTCACATTATTCACAAGTCTCTTCTTTTTCTTTAAGCTTTGCTTCCATGAGATCTTCTCTCCTTCTCATTTCCTCGTTCTCTACTTTGAGAGAAATGATCGTGTTCCGTAGTTTCTCATTTTCTTCAATGGCCTTTATTAACAGTTCATCTACATTTCCTTCCAGCCCTGAGTCATCATCATCTGCGACTGCCATGAATAATGATTCTTGGCTTTCATCATGATCACTTTCCTCATCTGATTTCTTTTTGATGACCATAAACTCATCCTCATCAGACTCATCTTGCTTGGAGAAGAAGTTTTTCTTATTGAACCCTTTCTTTTTGTGTGCCATTCTTTTAGAATTTCCTTCATCATCACTGTCATGTTTATGAGGGCATTTTTCTGCATAATGACCTATTTTACCACATTTAAAATAGATAAGGAGATACTTGCCTTTAAGCTTAGATCTTCTCTTCAGCTTTCGTACAAATTGAGCCAATTCGGATTCCACATCTGACTCATCACAACAGTCATTCCTTTCTTTCCCCTTCTTTGACTTTGAGGCCTTGAATGCTACATCTTTGGAGCTTGGGCCACCTTTCCTCATTTCATAGGCAGTGAGAATTCCATGAAGTTCATCCATTTTGAGGGTATCTATATCCTTTGCTTCTTCTATAGCGCTTATCTTGGAGTCAAATCTGTCTGGAAGAGACCTTAATACCTTTTGAACAATGGTACTTTCTTCAACTTTTTCGTCCAATCCTTTTAGGGAATTTACCACTTCAGCTACTTGGAGGAGATATGCTGCAATATCTTCTTCATATTTCATCCTCAGACTTTCAAATTCTCTTATGTGAGTTTGAAGCTTTGCCTTTTTTACTTTTGAGTCTCCATCGTACAAGCTAACTAGCTTCTCCCACATTTCTTTGGTAGATGTACAGTGCATGATTTTTGTAAACTTGGAATCAGTGATTCCACTAGTGATGGATTTCATGGCCTTTGCATTTGTGATGTAGGCTTTCCTCTCATCTTGGTCTGTTGGAAGAGTGGAAGTAGTTTAGTATTCATTTTGAACAAAATTCCAGAATTCAGGTCCAAGGGACATTAAGTAGTAGGTCATTCTTTTCTTCTAGAAACCAAAGTTAGTCCCATCGAACAAAGGAGGTCTTCCTGATGCTTCTTGATTTCTCATCATGGCTGCGGATCCTTCTTCAAGCTGTTAGGCTAGTATGAAGAACCCTGCTCTGATTCCAATTGTTGGAAATACTGAGGGGGGGTGAATCAGTATTTCTTACTATTTTTTTTAATTGTTCTAGTGATTGCCAAAACCATATATAAATATGTATATGTATACACAGAACACAAAAATCAACATCTCGAATTAATGCTTTTATTAAAACTCAAGACAGTGCAATGAAATAAATACAATATAAGTATAAATCTGATTTTGAATAGTTGCCAAGCTCCAACTTGACTTCAGTGAGGCTCCAACCTCCAGGACACCAACTCTATTTTGCAGTGATTCTACACTTAGGAGCACCAACCCCAATGACTTCAGTCCTGTTCATTTATGAGGCTCCAACCTCTTAGGCTCCAACCCAATCTTGGTATACACTAGTATGCTGCTGCACTCTATTCAGCTGAGGTTCCCTCACTCCTACTCTCCTGCCTCTGCTGCCTCTACAGCCTCCGCTGCTTTTTCTACCTCTTTTTCCTCTGCTACTTTTACTACCTCACCCTCTAGTTCTTCACCACAACAACAACACCAACAATTCTCTATTTTTACTGTTTTATACATTCTCATGCCTTTGTCCATTCGTTTCCACTTACTCGCTGGCTCTTTGGCTTCCTCCTCGCTTGCTTAATCGTTCAACTTCCCTCCTTGGTCCCGATGGCTTCCTCTGTATTGGCTTTCCATTCAAATTCTTGGCTTTACGGTCACTGTGTGTTAAAACCATAACACAGGCCCGTTTTTTCAATGATAACAGGAATACACCGAGACTGTTTGTTTAACGGACATGTTATGCTCCAATCGCAATCAATTTTGCCATGAATCACCCCATTTACCTGACGTTCAGCCTTCTAAAACCATCGGACATAGCCATCGTAAGCCTTTCCGCTTAAAACACACCCCGCAAGCAGAAACACAGCTACACAGGAAAATATGAGCAAAACAATCAAAAGACTAAGGGGCGGACTCCAATATTAATATTAAACCCGCATCTAAACTGTATCGGTCAGCAGCCTTCATCGCTATCGGCGATCGCAACATATCGGTAGTCGCAATCACAGCATCGGGTCCACTCTTGCGGATGCGATATGATATTAAGTTATATTTATATACCCTTTGGGTCCATGTGTATATATCGCAATCGACGCTCGGGAGAGTGTAATTCCTTGATGTATTGTTGCGATGGGTGGATGCGATAAAACATTTAACCATACCACAATTCCGCATCGAGTCCGCGTACATTATCGCAATCGTAGGTTCCAGGGGTGACACTTAATAAAACCCACCGATATGACGGATGTGATATATCATAAGGGGGCGATAAGGACCATCGGGTCTGCAACTATATATCATAATTAGAGATTTCGGGGGTGACAACGCTTTGAGACTAGCGACACAACGGATGCGATATTAAATTAAGGCTGTTTATAATGAAGCTTCGAGTCCGTTATCAATCTATAATATAAAATATAAATATAAAATATATATATAATAATATATAATATATATATATAATAATAATATATCGGGAGTTCCATATGCGAGAGATATATATATATATATCCCTCCGCTCTTTACTCCTCCGTTATACTTCAGACATATCGATACTCCGATATCTTCCTTGGCATTGTTCCTTCGATAGCTATTGCATATAACAGCATATATATTAATAATATAATATATAATAAATATATATATACATATATAATATATATATATATATATATATGGTTGCCTCCAATAGCTCCTCTTCTTTGGCATATATATATGTTATATATATGGCTCCATCTGCTCTGTTCCATCTGCTCCTCTTGGCTCCTCTTAGCTCCTCAAATATTGCCATATTGACATCAATGACAATCTTTATCCAACAAAGGAAACATCTCAAGTTCGACCTATTTGGGGGATTTCTAATCCTAATGAAGGAGAAAAATGGAAAGAGCTAAAAACCATAGCAACTTCATTTCTTTTACCCTAAGGAACTCATGGAGGAACTTGGAAACCCTAACTCAATTGCTACATAAGCAAAGCTAGGGCTATGGTGATAGAGGTCAGATCATTTGAAAGGATAGCATACTTGATTGTCGAGCATTGTCTCAAATCAGAAGAAGTTGGTAATAAGAGAGAGAGAGAGAGAAGATAGAGGGGAAAGGGAAGGCTAATGCAACAGATGGTTGTAATCACTCTTCCGACATTAATATAGAACTACAGTTGTGCTGTCTACTCCATGGTGTTGGTACTATCATTCATTAACTTGTTTTTCCAATACCTTTTAGCATGAGTAGCTTAGTTATGTGTAACTAGATGTTCTTTTATGTATTCATGTATTAGTTATCAAGGTTGTATGTTGTGATTATGCTTGTATCTTCTATGTGCAAGACTTGATCTGGAGCCGGCTCAGGGGACTTCCACCTAGCTGCAATGTGCTCTCCGGCAAATCTACACAGAGGTTTGAGGTAATCTATTTGTCCTACTTTGATAGTTAGTTATTGTTTATGAACATGCATGTAACTTTGTGACAGTTGCAGATAATCTTACAGCCTTTCAAAGGTCCCTGGAAGACCTTTGAGGGTATCTTCATTCTCCATACACTGTGTATTTTATCTTATAGCAGCGTGGGACAGGCGAGCCTGAAACAAGCGAGCGGGTTGGTCCTAATAGAATAGCTCATCGTGGACCTCCGCATAGTGCAGTTACCAGAGGGGTCACTGTGTGTCGATGTAGTAGATGACAAGGTGCACCTCTTACACATGAAGGATTTGTGTTTGAATTTGGCAGTGCTTCCTATTTAGACACTACACAGATGCATCAAGGGGTGTCATATGAACTTAGAATTCAGTAACAAGGCACATTGTTGATCATCAGTGAGGTCAAAACCAATAATCAGTAGATGTTCGAGGAAAAGACGCAGACCCTCAAGGAAAGGGAGGAAGTGATGGCATGAAGTTAGCAACTGGAAGCAACAATTGTGTAGGCCTGTAGTGAGCTTCCCAAGCTCCAGATTCCAGTAGAAATGACCCCTACAGAGAAGATTCAAAAGCTAGCTACTGTAGTAAAGGAATCGAAGGAGGAAATCAACAAAGTTATATTTGAGTTGTAGCTACAAATCTCTGAGCTCCAACTCAAGCTGTAGCCGACCACACCTCCTGAAGTTAGAGAGCAACGCAAGGCTTCTATTAAAGGAGAAATGGATACCTTAGAAGTTGTATCCAAAGGCTACACTCAATTGTTCAAACAAGCCATGGAATTGTGGAACTCACTACAAGAGGATCCAACTCTGCAAAAGATTGAAGCTAATATCTAGGAAAAGCATAGCGAGTTTGATGAGATAAGGTCTACAACGCGAACCTTAGCACCAGTGCAAAGGTTCACAAGATTATAGGAGCGCAAGATGATCCAGAGTGAGATCGATGAGCTGTGTCATAAGGAAGCCACTATATCTTCAAGGATGCAGCCCTGGGAAGATGAAGTAAGTCAGTTAACACTGTCAATATAGAGAAAGTTGAAGGCGATGACACAGATGCGGAGAACCATGGGCCTTGCATTTGAAGGCCCACCACAGAAAAATTGGTTGAATAAGTTTGTCAGGTTGTTGCATAGGGTATAGCATACCTGCAAGTATTGAAGATAGAGTTGAGTGAGTTGTAGGTGAAGATCAAGGCGCCACCAGCATAATCACTCAAGGATGAGTCACAACTTTGTGTTGGAGGCCTATTGGGACAGGGTCCCCTGGGGTCAATTTTTCAAGTAGTTTTGTATTTTTGTAAAGTCTCAACATTTTGAGGAGCAGAGTGCGAAGGTCGTTAGGAGTCAAAGGGGCTTTAGGAAGGTTAAAGCCCCTTAGTATGTTAGAAGTTAAGTAGTTTTGTGACCCTCCCATGATTTACAGACCATGGTATTGTAAAAAAAAGATGATATAAAAAGGATTCATAGAGATTCATAGGAGATATATATCGATTGAATATCTATGAATGAGTAAGTGATCTAAGTGAGAAGAGTTTGTTTTATGTACTTAGGTGAAGGGGAATGCTCCTACAGTTGTGTGCATGGAGACCTTGATAAGTTTGCAGCTGAGTGCATGGGCCCCTGCAGCTGTGTGTGCAGAGTCCTTGATGAGTCTACAATTGAGTGCATGGGCCCCTGCAGCTGTGTGTGCAGGGAAGGAAGAGCTTGTAATAGAAGATATAAATATAATAAAGACTATTTTGGAGCAAAATCTATGTATATTTTCATTTATGTTTACTTCTGCATTTACTTTGAATTCACTCTGTTCATTGCAATTATCATAAGAAGCACTTAATAGATGTGAAAAAGTGGTTGATCTATTAGTTTACTTGATGTTATGAATGTTTAAAGCAATCGGCGCAAGGTTAGAACCTGTTATCTGTAAGTTACTGTAATTTCCGCATTTCAAGGATTAGGGTTCGCGAAGGTTTGGATAAAGCCCTAGAAGTAACAGAAACCCATCAAACAGACCTCTGGATGCAGAAACATAGTTTTTTCATCCCCCAATACTGCCTCAAGTGACGCTGTAGCCTGCACTAAGCGAGTTGTTGCCGAAAGGGCCAATAGTGTAGGGTTTTGTTGGTTGGCACAGCTAACTCTGAACCTGGGTCCATACCCCCCAAAGCCAACACGATGATATTTGATATCAACTTGTAGATTATATTACTACAAGCTATTTTCATATAGTCAACAAAAGAAACACCCTCCTATGTTTTTGGAATCAGGCATAAATTAAGATCACCCAAAATCTCATGTTTGGTAACCTCTTCTAATAAAGTAGTAGTCATCTCCTCTAATATTACCTTAGAAAATTTCAACACCACCTATAGTATTTCCTAATGAGGCTACCTTCAGGGGTCAAAAAGAGAGAATAAAATTAGTGGACTACTACTACTACACTAGTAGAAAATGAGCAATTAGTGACTAGGTGACTAAAAACGTTAGTCACCTCAGCTTTTTCAAGTGAAATACTACCAAAATTGAGCAATCTTAAGTGAGCAAACTAAAAACAACTAACTTAAATCCCTAATTTAGTCACGGGTTAAAATATGTGACTAGCTAATAAGTAATACAACTAAAAATGACTAATTTAGTCTAAGAACAAAAATACAACTACCTAACAAGTACTACAATAATATGAATCAGTTTTTTATGTTAGTCATCTTAATTGTGTCAAACAGTCTAAACTTACAAGTGATAGGGGATTGAAAGCTTGTTAAATATTGGTTGAAAGGTTATCCTTCCTTAAACACTTCTTCATCCTCACATGGTGTATAGGTGAGCCAACTTTTCACTATGTATCTCTAATAATTTGTAATTTTAAAAATATATTTAATAAAAAAAATTTATTTTATTTTTTAAAAATCTATTCGTTGAATCTAATTGGATCTAGTTCTAATTTGAAATTAATTTAAAGAGAGATTTTAATTTTTAAGACTATAATATCAAAGAAAAACTACTTTAATTTCATATTAACCGGCCTACATGCATCTTAACCCCATATCTATCAAGCATTGAGGGGGGTCCAATCTCTCAAGGTGCAAACTTTTTTTTCTAGCGCAAAACTTGAGGAAATGTTTTCAACGTAAGAGATTGGATGCCTCTCAGTACTTGATATTTATATGGTTAGTATGGATCTAGGTTGGTTATATAATACTATATAATATCTATATTGGTATTTGTGTCTCTTTGTTATTCCCTCTCTCTATATCACCCCCCAAACATACACACACTCTCTCTCCCTCTCTTCCCCTTCTCTGTCTATCTCTCTCTTCCCCTTCTCTCCCTCTCTATCTATATCCTCTCTCTATTCCCTCCTGCTCTCCTCTCTCCCTTACTCTATCTCCATGACTCCCTTGTCACCCCCTCTCTCTCTCCACCTTTCTCCCTCTATGTTTTCTTGTTCCCTCCCTCTCCTACCCCCTCCAATTCCATCTCTCTCTCCTCATATCTATCTTCCTTCCTCTCTATCCCTTATCTCCCACCTCCCTCTATCTCTCCCCCCAAATCACTCTCTCTCTCTTCCATCCAATTCTATAACTATCTCCCCCCCTCCCTATCTTCTTCATCTCTATGTCTCCATCTCTCTCCCTTCCCCTTCTCTCCCTATCTCTATCCTCTACTCTTCTTTCTCTTCCCTCCTCTCCTCTCTCCCTCACTCTCTCTCCATCTCTCCCTTCTCACTCCTCTCTCTCTCTCCACCTCTGTCTCTCTATGTCTTTGTTCTTTCCTCCCTCCCTC
>APFE031502160.1:2290-46327 GCA_000404065.3 Pinus taeda | reverse complement strand
GCGATGGTTTTCGGTCCATGGTATTGGATGCTTTGGCATGTATAATATGTATTGTAACATTGAAAGGAATATAATGAAAAATCAAGCTGGTAGTCTCGGTTTTGAGATCCAGTGGGAAATCTCTGTGTATATGTGTTTTATGTGTTATGCTCTCGCATTTTTATTTTTCCTGTGATTTAGAATTCGTATGCAGGTAATTTCTGTACAAAAGGTAAGTGGTGGTTCCTTAAAAAGGTTTTGATTGTTATCTTTGCTTTATTCCAAAAAATAAAAGAAATGCCTAAATGCTAAGTTTTGTTTTTTGGATAAAAAAAAATTGCAGGGTCCCCATTTATTAATGTAATATTAACTACTATCATTAATAAATGTGGGGTTGTTGAATACCACAACAATTGTCGATCCACTTGGAAGAACCAGTTATCTCTGAGAGTTTTTTGAAATTTCTAAAACTTCCAAAATAAAGATAGTTTTGAAAATAAATCAAATTACATGGAATATATGAGGTAAGTAATACTTCTCTTTTATAAAGAAAACAATCATATGCTTAACTATCGTTATTTTGACTATTCTTTTCTTAAAAAAAGTAACTTTGTCTACATCAATCTTTACTTGGTTTTTTAAGGATAAAAGCAATAATTCTTTCCCTAAATAGGTTTTTGGTTTACTCTGTTGTCATAGGTAGAGCCTTTGCTACTAGCAAGCGTTCATAGCCTCAACAGGGTTACCTTTTAACCAGCAATGATCCCGTAACCCACTTAAGTCATAATGCAATTTTAAAGATAAGCTCATAAGTATAATTATTGCTTTCTTTATTTTCTAAAGTAATTCATTGTTGCTTCATCCCTTCATCTTTTATTTCTTAAAGGATAATGTCTTGGTTTGGTTACGAACATTGATAATTCCATTCACTTTATTTGTAATTGAATTGAACACGCTGGCTCATGATGCGACCCCTTGTCTTTTGATTAATATAATCCTAATTCATTACCCTATTTTGATATGCAGTATTGGTAATGTCAGTCAGTTGTAATCTTATGATCATGGTAAGTCGGCTCTTGATGAGACCTCTTATCCTTTAATTTTTAAGTATATTTTAGAATTATACTCTAAAAATGAAAACTTGGTTAAGTGGGAGGATCATTGGCTCCCTAAGAGCTTCTAGACAACAAGTGTAGAGTTTTTTGAAGATGCTTGCTGGAGAGGAACTCTGCTTTGTTATAGATACTTTTCTAGACTGATGTAAAGGAGTAGTTTCTCTCTTAAAGCTAAGTTTCATCAAAAATCAGGTAATTAAGGAGGAAGACAGGGAATTAAGAGCAATCAAACTTAACTATACACTTCATATATGAAGATTACTTTCATAAAAATATTTATTTATACAAGCGAAAATTCAAAATCAAAAAGAGACTATCCTTAGTAAAACCAAAAGTAAATGCTTTTGAATTGGTATTATTATTTGTAAAGGAAACTTTTAACTAAAGGAAATAATATACAGTTAACAGAAGAGATCATATTCTATGGAAAGTATTTCTTTAGAACCTGTCCATTAATAGGTAGAGATTCTCTCTTACTTGATAAATCTTGTAGTAGAAAAGTTGAGGGGCCTAATTGTTCTACAATCTGAAATGGGCCAAGCCACATTTGTTGGAACTTGGTATGCTTACTTTTCTCTTCATGGGCTTTATCCCATTTTAATACTAGATCTCTAAGTTGAAAATATTTTGAAGCTACAAAATTTGAATCAAAGGAGGCTTTGACTAACTGTTGATGATGTGCATGCGTGGTCCTGACTTTTTCCCTTTCCTCTTCAAGCTTAAGAATTTGTAATTGTCTTACCTGCATATATGAGGAAGGAGTTTCTCTAATGAATTGAACTAAGGCTAAGGAGGGAATAGCTACATCTGTTGGTAAGACTGCTTATTTCCCATAGACCAAATTAAAAGGAGAAGTACCAATGGAGGCTTTCTGAGTTATTCAATTTTCCCATAGAGCAAACACTAAAGACTTATGTCAATTCTTTTGGCCTTGGTCAACGGTTCGTTTAATAATCCTGATGAGATTTTTATTTGTGGATTCAGCTAATCCATTTCCTTGCAGATAGTAATTGGCCAAATACTTAAGCTTAAAACCTCTTTTAAGAGAAAATTCTATCATAGCGTGGCCTGAAAAAGAAGATAAGTTATCAAACATTAAAGTAGATGGTAAGCCAAATCTGGTGCTAATAAATTGATATATAAATTCAATAATATTTTTTGAATTGGCTACCTTGAGTGGAATTGTTTCTACCCATTTGGTGAAATAATCAGTGGTTGTAAGGATGTATCTATGTTGTTTAGAAGAATGAGGAATGATATCACCTATTACGTCCAATCCCCATTGTTCAAATTGTTGGTCAATGTTGACTGGATGTAATGGTAGTGTGGGTTTTCTTTGTCTTCTAGCAGTTGTTTGACAAATCTTGCATCTCCTTACATAATTGTGTGCATCTTTGAACAGTGTTGGCTAGTAATAGCTAGGATGTAGAACTTTATGTGTTGTAGTATCACCTCCAAAGTGACCACCAGTTGGTCAATCATGTAGTTCCTACAACACCTTCTCTGCCTTAGATTTTTCAAGACATCTAAGTAAAACCTAATCATAATTTATCCTGAAAAGCACATTGTTGACAATCTGATATTGCCTAGCTTTTAACCTTAAGGCTCTTTTCTTTCTATAATTTAATTGGGTTAGTGCATATCCGTTTTTCAAGTAGAATATGATATCAGCATACCTTGATTCTGTATATTTGAGGCTTACCTCAAAGAATTGTACATCATCACCTGAATGTTGCAACTCTGGTAGATTCAATGCTCCCGCCAACATCCTGCAAAAACCTTGACCTTTTACAATTTTCACTGGTTTAATTTCTATGTCATATTCTTGCAGGGAAGTTACCCAATTTGCTCTTTTTTTTCCTACCTCCCTTTGTATTACAAGATTTTTCATTGCTGAGAATGGTACTATGACTTTAGTGTGGGTTTTGAGGAGAAAAGGTCTAAAGTGTTTTATAGATTTGAAAACAGCAAAAGCCTATTTTTCGACATCTGAGTAATTTAATTCATCTCATTGCAAATTTGAGCTAAAGAAAGAGATCAGAGCTTCAACTTTATCTTGATTTTCTTGTGTCAATATGGCCGCATATGATTTCTAGGAAGCGAAAGTATATACAATGAAATGATTGGAAAAATTCGGAGTTTCTAGAGATGGGGCGTTGATAATTGCTTGTTTTATCAAGCTAAAAGCTTCATGTTCTGGATGTCCCCATTTAAACAAAGAATTTTTCTTTATCACGGTTTGAAGAGGCAAAAATAATTTTTGAGAAGTTAGGGACAAATATTTTAACAAAACTTATTTGACCCAGGAAATATTTCATTGATTTATTGTTGTGTGGTAAAGGTATTTCAAAAATTTCTCTGATTCTGTGAGGGTCAATATGAATTCCTACTTTGGAGAAAATTTATCCGAGGAGCTTTCCTTCACTTAACGCGAAAAAAAAAGACTTTTTGGGGTTCAGAGAGATTCCATACCTTTGGCATCGTTCAAAGATTTGTTTTAAATCTCTTAGATGATTATTGTGTTTTTTGGAGTATACTGTTATATCATCCAAGTAGATCACCATTGATTTATTTACTAAACCTTTGAAGGCTATATCCATAGCTCTCTGGAAAGTAGCAGCAGGATTGATCAGTCCAAATGGCATCTTCTAATAAGCATAAGTGCCCCACTTTGTTTTGAATGTAATTTTCAGTTGGGCATCTGGATGTACTAATATTTGATTATATACTGAGAATCCATCCAAGAAGGAAATTAGCTTAGACCCTATCACTGATTGCAAAATCTGTTCCATAGGAGGTATGGTAAATTGTCCTTTTGGAAAGCTTTATTGAGGTTGCGGAAATCTATACATATCCGAATATCGTTGTTCTTTTCCCTGACTGAGACAAGATTGGAAACCCATTGAGAGTGTTTGACAGGAAAAACAATTTTGGCTTTCAATAGTTTATTTAACTCAGATTTAATTTGACTTTCTAAACTAGGATAGATCTTCCTCAATTTCTTTTGAATAGGTTTTTCGTTAGATATCATGGGAATGGTACGTTGAATAATAGAGGTTTTGTATGTCTTGAGATCTTCATAGTTCCATGCAAAGACATTCTTGTATCTCTTCAACAAACCTATTAACGCTGCTTTTTCGTCTGACATAAGACTGAGACCTAAGTTTATATTTTGAGGTTTCAAATTAGTCCCGAGATTGAACAATTCAAACCTCAAAGTTGAACTCTGAAGTTTTGAATTGGTAGATCGTTTAAATCTGTCTTTAAGGTTGTATAAATCTTCCAACTTAACTATAGATTTTGGTATAGCATTAATTATTGTTTCTTGTTTAAATTGGTTATCATGTTGGTATTCATCAACTATCTAGTCATTGTAAGAGCCTTCTAAGGTCAGGAAGATTATGATATCTGGATCATTATTAAAGACTCTCTAGTGGGTGATATTGTCAAGAATAGAAGGCCTAAAAATTAATTCAATGGAAAATCGATCTAGGTTGTAATATTCTCGAGGAATAAGCTTGGAAGCGACGTTAGCTAGAAGATCAGTGTCGGCATTCTGGAGTCTTCGGATAGGGGAAATATTAAATGTGGTAAAGTGGAGAGTCAAATCTTGGACTAATGACTGATAATGTTTCAAGTGTCCTGATAGACAGTGTATAGTGGTCCTTACTTGTTTTATGACAATCTCTGAATCTCTAAATACTTGAAGGTATTTTACGTTAAGTCCAATTTCCTTATACAGACCCTGAACTAGTGCCTCATATTCAACGGTATTCTTGGTGTAATCAAATTCAAGTCTGCATGCTAGCATAGCTTTTTCCCCTTCTAGGCTAACTAATATGCAACCTACTCCTGCTCCATCATTGGATTTAGATCCATCAAAAAATAATTTCCAAAATAAATATTTAACTGCAGGTTTATCTACAAAATTTACACATTTAGAAGTGTATCTTTGAGAAAAAATTCCAACTTGAGAGACAACAGTGTTTTCTAAGAAAGGTGAAGTATGAGCATTAAAATTTCCTAGAAATGATTCTACATAATAATTTCCGATGATATTGTTGCTATACGTGACTGGTTCATTTTCTCCTTCTAGTTCTATTACTATGAACTTCTGATGTTTCTCACAATCAACCCTTATTTGATTTGGCTTACCATTACAGGGAAGCCACAAGTGAGACCAGTCAGTTGCAAAATAGCTATGAAGTTTCTCTGGCCAATCTCTACTAAGGATTAAGCCATATAACTCGGGAATGTCAGCTAAAAGTATGTCGATGACTTGGCAAACTTTAGGGTTTGATAAAAGTCTAATGGTTACTTGGTTAAGTTCCCCAATGACTTTGACTTGAGAGGAATCTAACTGAACTATTCATACAACAGATTTCTAAGGCTAAACATTCAACTTGGAACAAACTGTCCTGGGCAAGATGTTAGATGAAGCTCCGGAATCAACCAGACATTTGTGTAAGTTTTTGTTGAAGACTTCAAAAGTAAGGAGAAATGGTGGAGTGTGAGATTTTGATCTTCCCATAATTAAAGCTATATTAGTTGGATCAATCTTATTCAAAGAAGCACTTGGGGGTCTTCCCATTTCTTGGGCAGCTTGAGAGATCACGGTAGCAGGAAGTGATGCAGTAGGTATTGCATTAAGTTCTTTCAGAAGTAACTTCTACTGATGTTTCAATTTACAAATCTCGTGAAATGTAATGTTTTCCCTATTCTTCTTCATATCATCAGTAATATTATATCCCATTTCATCAAAAACTATCAGAGTTTTAGATGAAGGGGAAGGATCTAATTGAGTAGGTGTAGTTTGAGTGTATTTTGATACAGATTTCTTACATATTTCTTTGTCCCTAGGGGTTGGTGTTGAAGCCTTGTGTTTTGTATTTGTTTGTGACGATTCAACAGGGTTTTTACTTCGGGTAGTGACAGATAAGGCTTCTTGAGTTTCTTCATTGGGAAATATAAAGTCCCACATCCCTTGTAATTCTGCTACTTCCTCCTCGTATGTTTGTTCTTCATTTGTTGATACTTCGTCCTCCTCTCCATATGATTCATCATTTGATATGGCATTTGGGGGTTTAGGATCAGCAGGGGAATTCCTTTTGAATGGTCTACAAGGTTTTTTAGAGGAAGTCTCTAATACCCATTTTTTAATATCAACCATTTCATTAGACGTGGTCTTGAGGACTTTCTTCAACCCTTCAAGATCAAAAGGATCTTTCGGTGGTTTCTTCTTAGAGTCATCTCTGAAGGTTACCTTCTTAGATTTTCGTTCTTCTAATGCGTTTTTCTTTTCGATAGCTAGAATGTGTTTTCTACAGCTATTGCCTCTTTCATATTTTCTGCCAAGATTGGATTGGCAGCTCTATCAACAAAGATAGTTGTATTTTTCAGCATAACAGAGATGTACCATTAATTTTGGACCTCATCGCTATGCTTAGATGTTGCTGGTATTTTATTCAATAGTTTATTAAAGCGAGAATTGAAGTCCTTAATGGGTTCTCTTGGCTCAGTTTTCAAATTGGAGAGATCATTGATTAAGGTAGTTGTAGATCTATCATCTCTGAATTTTGTTAAAAAATGTTCTTGAAAGGCATCCCAACTGTTAATAGAACCTGATGGTAATGAAAAGTACCATGATCCTGCTGCTCCCTACAAATTATATGGGAACAATATTACAACTGCTTCTTCCTCCTCGACTTGATTCAAGTTAATGGACAAAATAAAATTGTTTATATGTTCCTCAGCTAATAGACTATTATCAAGATTGAATTTGGGTAGCCATTTTTCTGGATGTGCTGGAAATTGATGAAAAGGTCCAGCCATCCTAACAGCCCCTAGGTTTGTCCATGGCCTTGGAGGATTTTCTGCCATTGCTGGTATGTGGGTAGGGGAACGTGTAGCAGTAGAGTTTTAAGGTGATTGGGTAGAGGAAGATGTAGCTCCTGTACCTGTGTGAATCATGATTTGGAATGGTGGGATGGATGATTGATCCTATGAGGGTATAAATGGAATGAATGAAGATGATGATAGAACCTTGCTGTGAGATTTGAATGGTGTTTTCATGGCTCTCTTTCGGCTTGGCAGAGGAAATTCGAACAAAGGAATTCCAAAATTTTCGCTCTATGGTCTAGTTAACCTTTAAGATGGAGTGAACTGAGAAGTAACACTATCCTGGGATAACTTAGATTCTTCTTGAGATAGCGAAATTCCCTGTAATTTATGAATCAAAGCTTGAACATCAGGGGCTTCGGTAAAAGAAGAATGATCTAGCTTGTTTGGGATTTCAGCAACGAGTTGTATAATATTCTATGCAGCTTCTCGCTTAGCATCAGGAGATTTGGAAGACTTTTGAGAAGTTGGAGGCGAGGATGAGGGACTTTTACTCTTAGAATGGCCTGTTACTTTGGATTTACTTTCCATTCATAGTTCAGGCCCTCCTTCTAGCGCCAAAATGTTGAAACCTTGAAAATTGTTGCCTCAACGTGGGTGGAAACCACCCGATCCAGACATTGGTTGACAGCTCCTTTTCTATTTGGAGTAGTGGCTCTGACTGGGGATAATGGGACCAGTTTCCCAATCTATTAATGTTTGTGCTAATAGGGTTATGTATTATGTTTTAAAGTAAAGTCTAAGCTAAGAGTAATATAATCTAAAATAATCAATCACAATGCAATTTATTCTAATTTAAGAACTATCTAATTATAAATATACTCGAGATTAACTTGATGTATGTGATCTACAATAATTTCTGAAATAAATTGGTAATAAATATCATTCAATTGCAATTAGAAGTGAACCCATTTTAACAATAATCGTCTTGTAGAAAAGTTAGCCGAAAATGTTGTGCAAGATATATCGCATAAAGAGATTCATATATTCAACATAAAATAAAGATCATCATCATACAGAAGTGCAATAATGATAATCAAAATTTAGACTTTCATACATAAACCATTCGAAAATAAATGAATGCTTAATACATAAGTAAAAAGGATTATGAGATAAAAGTACCATTTACAATATGTCCTACTCATGTGTTTCAACAATATTGATCTATCTTCAATCCATTCAACATCACCTAAGAGCACAAAAGTGCAATTTCAGTAGAAGATGCTAAACAAATAAAAATAAATCTTGTTCCATATATTTCACCAGAACTTTCTCAAAGGGAAATAAGTACATGTTTTGAAGAGAGTTTCTGTTAAAATTTTGGACCCCTCTATAAATGCATGAGAAGGGTTTAAATACTAAAACTATAAAACTAAAAATAGATTATTACAAAAAATAGTTGAGGAGGTTTAAACAACCTGCCTCAATTTGTGCAAAAAAAAAATCAAAATGGAAATAAACAAGGTGACTAACTATCCTGCATTTGATCCTTCATATTGCAAATATCCATCATGGGCTTCAGTTGTGTTGGTTGGTCGAATCCAGCTTTCAACTTTCCAGTGAATACGGCATCGATCAGTGTTGGTGCCATTTTCTTGGTGGAAGTGGTTAGGCATCGCACGATCATCCATTGGTTGTGAGGCTTGACCAAATGTTGCCAATATACCTCCTGGTCTGACTTGGTCATTTGCCTTATCACTTCTGCCTTTTCTTCCACTCCCTATTTCCATTGTTGTTTGAGTTGTTTTGCATTAGGAAGGAAACCTAGAATGGATTCTGCCACAAGATTGGCACTATGCAAATTCTCATTGACATTTTCTATGACACGGTTTGCTGCTACCACTACATCCATTGTTGTCTTTTTTGCTTCATTAATCTGAGAATCCCAGCTCGCAAATAAAATTACTTTATGTGATTCTTCTAGCTTGGGTAGGTTGGATTTTCTCCCATCCTTTGTATTTTTCCAGGTGATGAAATCGAAGACTTTTCTAAAGATATCATCATATTCAAGTCACATTTCTACGACTTGGCTTGTCAGTTTATCGCTTGTTTTGAAATAGGATTTCCAATGTGAAATCTTCTGGCACAGCAATTCTTTCTGATGCATCAGCTGGGAGTTAAGGTTGAGTGCTTCTGTAACAAACTAATCAATTTTTGGATCGTCTTTATGTAGATCAGTTATTGTCTACACCTATGTTCCCTTCTCGGCTAAGTTGGTTCGATGTTTTATTTGCATCTGTTTAAGTACCTATTGAAGCTTAGCCAACTATATCTTTGCTTGCTAGTTGGATTTGACTTGTTGTAATTGTTACTCAAGCGATGTTGTTTTATCCTCTTTTTCTCTAAGCAACATTTGGATTTCTGTTGCTTTGTCTATGATCATTGTAGCATAAGCACCTGCAAACTATGAGAGTCTAGTGAGGTTGGCAGATGGATCAACAGGCGAGTCCTTCCATAGAATATCCATTAGTTCATTTTCAGGGGTAGTAGCAGCTACAGAGTCCAATTACCTTTTCTTTCTTTACCTTTCCACCAAGGCTTTATGTTGTGGGCTATAAAATACATCTATAGGGGGTATTTCTTCCATTCTGAAAATTATTTCTGAAGTAGGGGTAACAGGGTTGTGCTCTACCTCTTGCGTATTTGCAATCTCTTCCACTATAATTTCCAAGGTTTTTTCCTGTTGTGGAGTTTGCAACTCTAGCACCTATTCCTCTACATTGAGACTTTTATTAAAATTGTCCCACTCTTCCTCTAAATCAACTACCATGGGTTTTATTGGTTGTGCGGAGGTAGCAGGGATTTCAATCTGCTTGCTAGCCTAAGCTTCTTCTGCTATCTTCTATGTAGATTGGGTTGTATCCCTCACTGACTCCATGCTTCTACTTTTCCCATTTTGCGATGACTATTGCGATTCCCCGATATATTTCTCTTGAGATTCTACTCCAGAATTGAACTTGGAATTTTCTTTGGAGTCACCTTCTATAGTCACACTTGGAGTAGGCTCCCTTTTTGGTTCAACCAATAATTGGTCCAATGGGACTATTGCTAGCCTTCTTTCTCTGTAACTGTAAAAACTTTCTGGGTATTCATGGTCAAAAAATAGTTGTGTCATATGCTTCACCTTTGTGAAGCTTTTCTTCTGTAAAAATATGTCATCAAAAACATCCTCCTCATTACTAAATACTTTTATTTTCACCAGAGTGGTGAAATCCTTGACAATGTCAAATGGGTCATATTCTTGTCTAGTGAATTTAGGTAATTGCATAAATAGCAGTTCTCTACTTCTTTGAATGCATACCCTAGCTCATGTAGTGAAAATGCTTCGCATTATACCGAGAATGTAAGCCAAATGGCCTTTTTTTATTCTTTCAGTGTCTTGCTCATTCCTCCCTCACTAGTTGTTTGATAGGCTATCTCTCTAGCCATTAATTTATCTGGAACATAGTATGGGAGGACATGGGGGGGGTGATGCTGCCAAAAACTATGGTATATGTAAATGTTTCCTCTCTGAACCATCCGGCCACCAAGAGGATGTCAACTTCAGCTTCTTGGGAAGACCTGGGGGGCATCTCAATTATAAAGCCGCTTGTGAATAAGGAGCACAACTCCATGGCAAATCTTGAAAAAATATGGTTCAAAACTGGATTCCCACATGTTATTGTGGTATATGTGAATAGGGAGTGGATTTTGAATAGTCCATTTCCACCCCATGATAGGGAATTTTGAACTAAAACAAATAGCATCCATGATATAGGCGCTCATAAAAAATGGAGGGTAAACCTTGATGCAACACTTCTTTTCCTTTTATACTCAATAATTATTTTTGCTAAATTGTCTGACAAAATTTGTTTCGAATTCATTACACTTGTGTCAACTGCATCTATTAACGAAAACCACTCTGGGGAGAACTTAGTACTATCAGGTCTACCAAATAGTCTACATAGCATAGCCGCTGCAAAACTATAAGAGGGACAAACAAACGAAGTAGTGTACATATCATTTTTGTCTTTCTTGATTTTCTCTTCAATATTCGGCCAAGCTAGGGTGCAGTCCACTGGGTTGTCATTTTATTTAGCAAGCTTCTCTATGAATTTCCTGTTGTAGATGACTTGGGGTTCTGGTAGGTGGTACATAAACCATAGGTTGTCCGGGGTAAAAGACCCCATAACCTCTTGGCTCCTTGTCTTGAATTCTTTGTTTGATATGTTGGCTTCATCAATGACCCATTTTACCATATCGGTATAAGGGATTATCTTCGGTTGAGTGGCTATGCAATGAAAAAATGAGCATGTTGTCTCCAGCATGGAAGCATCTGAGCAATTGCGTCCGTCAACGGTAACTTTTGTTTCCATAATCCTCGGTTGTTCTTCCTTCAGTATGTTATACATAGCTTCCCATGTAGAGGTTCCTCCCTCTCTACTGCATTTGGTATCTATGAACAAGGGAGTCATCTCTGTCTTCTTAGAGACGACAGCCTTTCCTTTCATCACCATTTTTCTCAATGCTTTGCTCTGCGGGTTTTTCTTGAAAATGGAGAAAAACAGCTATCGAATACACAAAGTTGAACGTAAAAATGAAATAATGCAGATAACTTGTAAAGGTGGAAAAAAGAGTTTTATTTGAATGCATGTAGGAAGATATCATATCAAGATAAATGGCTTTTCACACATAAATGTAGTTATTTCTCACTAAATTCCCACTAATGATTCGTTATCACTTAACTTTAATGCTCATAAATGTTTGTATCATAAAATAGGATGAAAGCTTCTAGGGTGGAAAGCCATTGTACTACAATAATAGTGATTGTGTGATTTGAAAAGAAATATCACAGATCGCAATATCGCAATATGTCCCTATTACCTTTCTTATCTCCCACTGCATTTCTACGAAATGCGAGATGCGACCCATCCATTAGTTGTTTAAAAACATAGAAAATTGCTAGGTTTATCCTATGTAAAAGACCTGATAGACTCATAACATTTTAAGGTGTGGGTCCAGGTGCTAATCGCGTTTCATAATATCGGCTAGTGGTAAGTACAAGGGGTTTGTTTGAATGCCTAAAATGTGATGCGATAAGGGTCACAATGATATCGCAGTTTCACATCTCGCATATTTCGTAATATGATGTTAAAAGCGAGTCCTTTACAAGTGGTGATATGCGATGCGAGACTTAAGCCTGAAAAAGCCTAAGGTCTTCTATTTGTGTCAGTTTTTATGATAAATTCCACCATGGAGTCCTTTGGTGGGTTTTAAACATGTTATATATGAAAAGGTAAGTATTTAGGAGTTCCTTAAAAAGGTTTTTATTGTTATCTTTGCTTTATTCCAAAAAATAAAGAAATGCCTAAATTCTAAGTTTTATTTTTTGGATAAAAAAAAATTTACAGGGTCCCCATTTATTAACGCAATATTAACTACTATCATTAATAAATGGATGGTTGTTGAATACCACAATAGAACCCCATATGGAGTTTGTATGGAAAACACCTCATGAGAGCATCAACGATTAGATGGAGGAAGGGTAAGGTCATTGGGTGTGGATATTTTGGTAATTTGTACATGGATATGAATTTGGACTTCGTTCTTCCTTTTTATTAAAGAGGATTTTTGTTTGTATGGGTAAATAATTTCGAGGGTTTATATGATCAAAGCATAAATTTTATCTAGAGTTGAGGGTTTAATGATTATGATAAGGGCAAGGTCATTGGGTGTGGATATTTTGGTAATTTGTACATGGGTATGAATTTGGACTCTGATCTTCCTTTTTAATAAAGAGGATTTTTGTTCTTATGGGTAAATAATTTCCAAGGTTTATATTTTTGGTAATTTGTACATGGGTATAAATTTGGACTCTATTCTTCCATTTTACTAAAGAGGATTTTTGTTCTTATGGGTAAATAATTTCGAGGGTTTATATGATCAAAGCAAAAAATTTATCTAGAGTTGAGGGTTTAATGATTATGATATTTTGGTACTTTGTACATGGGTATGAATTTAAATTTTATCTAGAGTTGAGGGTTTAATGATTATGATATTTTGGTAATTTGTACATGGGTATGTATTTGGATTTTGTTCTTCCTTTTTACTAAAGAGGATTTTTGTTCTTATGGGTCAATAATTTTGAGGGTTTATATGATCAAATCATAAATTTTATCTAGATTTGGGAGTTTAATGATTATGATAATGCAAATCGGCCAACAATTCATCAAAATACAATGCACAACTAAGAATTTTGCATGTCCTTATTGCACAAAGGGTTTAATGATTATGATAATGCAGATCTTGATTGTGGCCAACAATTCATCAAAAGAAAATGGACAAGTAAGCATTTTTCATGTCCTTATTGTACAGACAGTTCACTCCTCCCTAACTTTTCTAGAGTCATAATGCATGAAATTTTATTTTTTTTCTTTTCACCCCTTTTTAGTGGTTGATTGTTTGTGTAATGGACTCTACCATGCCCAAATTAAAAGGGCTCAAGTGATGCAAGAAAATTTTCTGGTAGGACGCAAATGCTAGACCTTCTGTTGAAAATGGCAACAAGAAATGCTAAAAATAGAAGTGCTAAAAATAGCACTACTATAAAAAGCAGTTTGGGTACCAGTGCTGGATTGAGCAACAGGGAATGAAAAATGGAAGTGCTAAAAATATCATTATATGTTTAGCAGTTTGGGATGGATTCCTATTTTTAGTTAGTCCCTAGACTAAAATAGGAAGTAAAATTTGAATTTGAACTTAATAGTTGTTTGAAAATTAATAAATTAATTCAACATGAGTTAATTAGTTGTGAAAAATCAAACATGAAGTCTATGTGAGGACATGCAATAGTTTATCTATTAATTGAGGAATTTATCCATCAGTTAAAGAGATAAGGATGAGTTCTATATTGAGTAGTAATTAGTTGGCTCAGTTAACTGAGTCAAGTCCAGTTATAATTGATGTAAAAAGTTTGTTTAAATCAATGTGAGTTCAGTTAGTTAATGCATGCTAGCATATAACTGTTGCACTTTAGATAACTGAAGATTCTCTCATGAATAACTCATGCATGTCATTTCAAACAGAGACCCAATTGAGATAAGATAAGGGACAATGTACTATCAGTTGGATGAATATTTTTCCTATAAAGGAAGCTCATCCATGATGAGGATTTATCTCCTTCAAGACTACGTTGTTGGATTAGAGGTTAGTGAGTGTGTGAAGAGGCCAATTCACACAAGTGCACTGGACCCCAATCAAAATTGTGCAAAGAAATAGGAGGCTTGGAGGGTAGACCAAAGGTTAGATAGAGGCCTTTGATTGTCTATGAGCAGCAGAGGTATTGCAGAGAGAGCGGGATAGCTTTTGAGTTGATTCTTTTTGTAATACTGGCTATATTTCCATTTGTATGATAATACAGAGTTGGGGTTTTAGGCTGAGGCTTTCCCCGGGTTATATCTTATGTGTTATGTGTGATTGATTCCTTCTTATCAATTATATGTGTTCTTATTGATGTTTCTCATGTTCGATTAAGCTTCTGCTAAATTGTTTGTAGAAGAATATCAAGTGTATTACTTTAGTATATTGCATAATATATTGATCTACAGTGGAAAATTTTTACAAGGTATCAGAGCAAAGGTGATCAAAGGAGAGAACAATACACTGAGAGGAGATTTCAAAGTTTTGAGTTTTGGCCCGAGAGTTTTCAGAGCAGATCTAAAAATTTATGTACAAAATTTCAGAAAAAATAAAAAAATAAAAAAATAAAAAATAAAAAAATAAAAATAAAAAAAAAAATAAAAATAAAAATAAAAAAATAAAAAAAATAAAAAATAAAAATAAATAAAATAAAATAAATAAATAAATTTAGCAGATTTGGATTCCTTGTGGAAAAAGACCCAAATTCAAAAAAAAAAAATCGGTTGAATCGGAGTTTGTATGAGGGAGATATCGCTGATTTAAAATCAACGCTTTTTCTAGAAAATTTCATGATGGTGGGAAATACGAAACAAATTGGTGTGCTAGCAAAGAACCTGTATGCCCTTGAGGTACAATATGCATGCAAAGCCTTGAGGAGCAAGGCAAAGGTTAGATACTTGGTGGTTGAGAGGGAGAGTAAATTACCTCTCAACATGCCGCGCCAGAAGAGGTCTTAGATGATTGTGGAGGAGCCACGATTGGCGAAGGAGATTCAGGAGGTTGTGGAGCAGCCACAACTAGAGAAGCTGAGAGGAGATCAAGTAGAGACATCTACTCATGCAAAGACCTCCAGTAGGGGGAAACTCTGAGCCAGGTGGGCAAATGGATTCACATGCAGTCATACCTCTAGGTAGGAGGTGGGGCAATGTGGAGTGATTGTCCCAAGGAGGAGGCGCAGGATCCTTGAGGTAACCAACCTCTTTGATTCGACTTTGCTACAAGAGCCCCAATGAGGAGTAGCATGACTGACTAAGTGGGTAGAGACAGATGTGGATGGAGCGGCAGGTAGAGCTACAGTGTAGGAGTCCCAGGACTGTGTAGAGCTTGCAGGCTGTAATAATGTGAGAGGCACAGGAGTGTTGCACCAGTGCAGGATGGTACAGAGAGGTGTGCAATGGTGCGAGATGCATGGAGTGTTGCAGCAGCTCAGAGGTCAGAGAGGGAGCACTTGTCAGCAACAGGTAGAGCTTCAGCATCAGAGCATGTTTCTAGCCCAACAAAGAGGTCAGTGGGGAGTTTTTTGTTCCGAGAGTTGTTGGAGCAACCACACTTAGTAGAAGTGTTGCATGCAGAACATTCCAAAGGTACAGGATCGGGTTAGAGTTGAATGCCTTTCTTGTTGAGAGGGAGCGTTGAAAATGGCAACAAGAAATGCTAAAATAGAAGTGTTAAAAATAGCACTGCTATAAATAGCAGTTTGGGTACCAGTGTTGGATTGAGCAACAGGGAATGAAAAATGGAAGTGTTAAAAATAGCATTCTATTTTTAGCAGTTCGGGATGGATTCCTATTTCTAGTCAATCCCTGGACTAAAATAGGAAGTAAAATTTGAATTTGAACTTAACAACTGTTTGAAAATTAATTAATTAATTCACCATGAGTTAATTAGTTGTGAAAAATCAAACATGAAGTCTATGTGAGGACATGCAACAGTTTATCTATTAATTAAGGAATTTATCCATGAGATAAAGAGATAAGGATGAATTCTATATTGAGTAGTAATTAGTTGGCTCAGTTAACTGAGTCAAGTCCAGTTATAATTGATTTAAACAGTTTGTTTAAATTAATGTGAGTTCAGTTAGTTAATGCATTCTAGCATATAACTGTTGCACTTCAGATAACTAAGGATTCTCTCATGAATGACTCATGCATTTCAGTTCAGACAGAGACCCAACTGAGATCAGAGAAGGGATAGTGTACTATCAGCTGGATGAATATTTTTCCTATAAAGGAAGCTCATCCATGATGAGGATTTATCTCCTTCAGGACTGCGTAGTTGGATCAAAGGTTAGTGAGTGTGTGAAGAGGCCAATTCACACAAGTGGTTGCACTAGACCCCAATCAAAATTACGCAAAGAAATTGGAGGCTTGGAGGGTAGACCAGAGGTTAGATAGAGATCTTTGACTATCTATGAGAAACAGAGGTATTGCGGAGAGACAAGGATAGCTTCTGAGCTGATCCTTTTTGTAATATTGGCTATATTTCCTTTTGTATGATAATACAGAGTTGGGGTTTTAGGCTGAGGCTTTCCCCGAGTTATATCTTCTGTGTTATGTGTGATTGATTCCTTCTTATCAGTTATATGTGTTCTTACTGATGTTGTTCATGTTCGATTAAGCTTCTGCTAAATTGATTGTCTAAGTAGATCAAGTGTATTGCTTTAGTACATTGCATTACCTGGTGATCTACAGGTGGGAATTTCTACACCTTCCTCAAACTTTGTTACATGAAATTAAAATTTCTTGTAATCATGAACATAAAATCTTTTATGTTTCATTCTTAGATTCTGATCTCAATGCCTACAGTTTTAAACCATGTTACTATATTTTAAGTAGAATATACTTAGATCCATTAAACCTTACAACTCTCCAAATCTTAGGTTAATTTTAGCTAAAAAGAAGGAATCTGAATGACTTTTGCAATTTAAAATTAATTTTTACAGAAAATTGTTAAAAATGGAAGAGCTCAATGGTCTGAAAACTTTTATCCACCCATTAATTTCGAAGACCTTTGGTATTATTCTGAACCTAAATAGAGAGAGTAGAAGAAGAAGAGGTGCCTGGATGAGGTGGACCCTGACTTGCTTGATACTTTTCAAAAGTTGGGCATGCCCTTGATGAGAAGAATATATTGACCAACGTTGTTGTAGATGTTGTTTTCGACAGTGTTTTCATTGCTACCATGCATAGGTAGACTCCATAGGTAGTTGAGGTTATCTTTTGTTCATTGTAGGAGGTAATTTAGGAGCATCTTTATCTAGTTAGGAAGTAGATTGGTAGGGTTGTTGCTCCTACTGATAAATATTATGCTACATTGTATTTTTATTTTTTTAGTGATAGCTCCTTCTATTAAATCTCCAAGCACACTTTGTCACCCATGGAAATATCCACTTATTTCAGGATGAATGATATGGAGAGTAAGAATTTTGAGAGGATTCTTATTTTTGTAGATGAGATGAGTTTTGTGACGTGGGAGGAGTTCAGTAACATATATTGAAGGATGAATTATACCATTTTATGACACCAATCATCTTCATGCCACAGTAATGGATCTCTACTGCACCGAGGGAGCAATGATAAAGTATTCCACTGTAAAGAATTGGTGTGTCAGGGACGAGGAACGCAGATGTGGGATTTGTAATTTTATTATGAAAATAGGTTTTTGCAATGGAGACAAATCAAGGATTTCATGAACCTGAGTAGAGATTGGTTCAAGAATCGCCTGGAAATACTCAATCATTGTTTTGAAAGGCGATGATGCAATTGGTGAGTTCTATTATGTTGCCTTCAAAAATAACTATCGATAGGGGGGAAAATATGATCCATATAGGGAAGAATTGCAGGAGAAGGATTGTTTCTAAAATTATATCTATATGCAAGTCAAGGGACTACTACAGAGGATTAGTGCAGGTGCAACCAAATTATCATAATGCAAGGAATTTTTCACAATGTGATTTGATCCTCATCGGTGACGAGGAAGCTGCAAATACTTATCATTACATTCAGGTACAATTGGGTTCCATTCTAAAGTATCTAATTTCATTTATTGATAGTCCTTCTTGTGTCCTTGTCTCTCTTAATTTGATTGTGGTTGGATTGGAATGGGTTAAAAAATCAAGCATATGATTGAGTCAAATAGACACCCACATGTCATTGTGCATACTCTTTATTTTTTATATAATTAGAAGTGAGAGATATGATATGTGCACACATAAAAAATCCTAGCATGCATGATGAATCCCCCTCCAATTCCATTTTCTATGATGACATTTTATTTGCTTTGTTTATACAGGTCATCTAGCCACATAGTGGCCACCATCGAATGTTGAGGTATATGTCATATAAATATTTTGTAGTCTACTTTATTTTATATTCAAGTATTCATCGTCTTTCATGTCTTATACTCTGCATTGTATCTTCTTTCATTTTCAGGAGAGGAACTCAATATTGATGGTAAGAAGCAATAATTGAAGAAAGCGGAGAACAATAACACCGAAGCGACAAATGCAAAATGAGAGAGAGAAGAGAATTTGTCTAGTGATACTCTTAGAGCCAATATCTTGCATAAGACACACTCATAAAGACTGATGGTCAAGCCTTTAGAGTTGGTGAATTCACTTGCAATGCTTTGGCAATAAAGTGATAATGTTTTGAAATGATGAAACAATATTTCATGTGTAAATTGTAGTCCAACCCATATTAAGTTGGAAACTCATATTGTTTTTTTTTAACATCATCGGTTGCTATATTATACTTCAAAAAGAGTGGAGAAGGCTATTCCCCTGAGATACATAATGAGATGCCAAGAGGTACGAGGAGAGTAGGAGTTACAGTTACAAAATCCTCCTTGCTCCTGCCTTCTAGGCTTTGAGGTGAAAGTTAAACAGAAATAAACCCTTACAAACTTAAACAAAAGGAAACAACATTTGAAGAACATCTTCAATCTATATTTATATGACTGATTTTCCTTGTTGTCGAATGTTCAGGCTGATCCTCTTCATTACCACACTTGATACTTGAAGAGCTTGAGGGCAGGGCATTCTTCTTTTCCATCATGTATTTCAGTATCTCTATGGACTCCTCAGCATGAGCAAATCTGTTGGAGAGTTGTCTGAACTGTTCATGCAAAGATCAAATCCTATGCAGGAACAGATTGATATCAGCCTTGTATTTTTCTTTTATAAGCCTGCTTTGATTTTCAATCTTTGCCTCCATGATCATCTGCTCACTGTCCATCTTGCTGTCCAAAATTCTTTGTTGGGCACTTAACTGTTCAAGCTCTGCTTGGAGGTTAGCACAGTGACAGCAATCTTCACTTCTCGCCATAGCTGGGTGCTATGAAAGAGAGCAAAGGGCGGGCTTGAAGAGCTGCTTCTGATAGAATGACCCGGGGGTGCTGCTGAAAAACAAGTTCACAATAAACTCCAAAGACAGAGAATAGAGGTTGACTTGGTAGAGAAGAGAAGGCCAAAGAGAGCGTTGCTCTTGAATGTATGCACAAAAAATGTTGATGGGCAGCAGGGTTGTAATCTGATCTCGGGCTAGAGAGAGGCAAGACACCTGAAACAAAGGATGGAGGGGCCGCAGAGAGCTCATAGGCAAGCCAGCGGTGTGTGAAATTGGAAGTGCAGAGCGGGGAACTGAAAAGCTACGGATAAGGATGAGAAAAGAGGCATAAATAGAATTCGAGAGGGAGATTGCTGAGCATGGGGGGAGAATCAAAAAGGGATAAGGAGAATCAGGGGAGCGATTCATAAGCGCAGAGGAGAGATGGCCAGGAGGTAGAAGGATGGTTAGTCCACTGACGAGAGGTGAGGGAATGATGATTCCAATAAACTACCGGATCCCTATGCGAATCTTAGTCACAGGAGGAATGAGGATGATCTTTGACCAAACTATCATATCAGATGTGCTGAGGTATTGATCGATGCCAGGAGGTGTCATCATCATGGTAAATACTGAAATGATTCCACGTCGTTGCAGATAAGGAAACCTAATGGCCTGGCACAAGCTTTGTTGGCTTAACTGTCAGAAATTTTATTGAGGGAGCACAAAATATGATAATAGCGCACATCCTTTATGGAGTGTCCTAATATTTGGCACCGTTTGATAATCTCCTGAAGAAGAGCATTGGGAAGATCCTTGTTCTGAACCATTGCACTGACAACTATTGCCGAGTCTCCCAATATCATGACTGTGTATATACCAAACTTCCCAAGTTGGATAAGACCTTGGTAAAGGGCCAGGGCTTCTGCTCTGTTATTGGAAGTGTGGCCAAGACCCCACTCATAAGACAGGATGTTATCCCCATTAGCATTAAATATAACTCCTCCCGCCCCTGCTACCCCGGGATTTGACTTTAATGCCCCATCGAAACAGAGATAATGCCTATTGTTGTTTTTGAGCCAGACTGCAAATTCTTCCTCTTTTAGCCTGATCTTCTAGTTAGGGAAAACATTGTTGTTTTTGTTGCTAGCAGCGTTGCCCATCTGATTGCTGGTGTTTTTGTCTAACAGGTGTCCAATGAAAATGTGTTCTTCTATGCTGAGTTCACTGACATTTATACTTCTCGGATTCTTAACTGAGATGATCTCGAGGGCAAGACTCCTTGCCTTGGTGCAAATACTTCTTACAACCGAATCCTTATCCTTAAAAAATTTCCAATTTCATGCCAGCCAAATATTCCATAGCATATTGTAGGGAAGAATATCCCAGACTCTCTTCACTGTGTTATTTTTCCTGTGTTACCAGTGGTAGTTTTTTTTCCATTTGTAGAGAATTTCTCCTATGGTGTTTTGGGTGTTTCATGGGATTTGATTGTTATGAGATAAGTTCCTCCAGCAATCGATGGCAAAAGGGCATTCAATAAAGAGATGATGCATTGATTCTTCCGCAGCTAAGTAGTTAGGATAGCGAGAGGGGCCATTGATTCCCCTCTTTTGCAGATTTTCGGCCGTGAGGACTTTCCCTTTGAGGAGGGTCCAGAGAAAAAAATTAATTTTTGGAATTGCCTCACATTTCCAAACCACCTTCTAGTGATTCCAATTTGGCATGGGGTAGCTGATGTTGCCAATGTAGTGGTGAGCAGCTTGGATGGTGTAAGAGGATCTAGATGGGTTCCAACGAAACCCATCAAGATCATTCTTTTTGACAGGGGCTATACTGTGCAGATGGGATTGGAGGACAGAAAGACTTGCATTAAGGTAATTGGGTATGGCTGGGAAGGTCCAACCAGACCAAAGAAGGGTGTGAGGATCCCATTGGGAGATCTGGTCCAGGAAATGTATGTCTGTTCTTTCAAAAAATGAAAGGATAGGATTGACCCACCCATATCTGTTTATTGGATGCTGACCCATGATTTTGTTAGTTGTAATGTTGATGTTTGCACCTCCCTTGGGGATTTTCGAAGTATTTTGAGCGATTAGAGGAATTGCTCTCTTGCATAATCGCCAAATTTTGGAGGAGTCCCTATTGGGAATATCTCGATCAAGAAGTTACTGTCTAGGAAAATTAAAATATTTAATTTCCAGAACTTTTTTCCACTAGGCTGGGAGTCCAGTAATGAGTCTCCAAACAATTTTGACTCCAAAGGCTAAATTGAGAAATTTAGGAGATCTAATTCCAAGACCTCCATGGTCTTAGGGCTGGATAACCTGCTTCCAATTAATCAAGTTGAATTTATTTTTATCATTTTTCCCCCCCTGCCATAGGAATTGGCAGAGGATGATTTCCATTTTGTGGTGGAAGGAGGCCAGAGCTTAAAGAAGAGAAAAATGATATAGGGGAAGAGAAGAGATACCTGACTTAAGAAGAGTGAGGTGACCGGCTGGGTTGAGCCAAATGGATCCCCACTGATACACTTCTCTTTTCATTTTGTCAACTACAGTGTCCCAAACTTCTACTCTCAAAGGTCCAGCACTTACAGGCACACCCAAGTAAGAGAAGTGGGTCCAATCATACTTGCATGTGACTCCAAAGATGTTGGAAATATTGTGAAGCACCTGTACTGCTGTGTTCCAGCCATATATGCAACTTTTCAATTGATTTACCATTCTGCCAGAGTAGCTCATGTATTTGTCAAGGAGAGATGTGAAGTGCTTGGCTATTGTAGTGGAGGCCCCTCCAATCAGCAGGGTGTCATCGACAAATTGTGAATGATTTATGTTCTTGACCCCATCCCCAAATTTTATTCCTGTGATTAAGCCAACCCTCTGATTGAAGTCCAACACCCTGCTGAAGCATTCAGCCATTAAAATAAAGAGATAATGTGAGAGAGGGAAACCTTTTTGGAGGCCTTTAGAGGATTGGAAAGCTTCTCCAGGTCTACCATTCACAAGAGGGGAGATCCATGGCCCCAAAATGCAGGTTCGAATGAGGTTGAGAAAGCGGTCATCAAATCCCATCTTCTTCAAAGCTGCCAAGAGGAAGGAGTGTCTCACTCTGTCAAATGCATTAGCCAAATCAAGCTTGAGAATAAACCCTTTCTCGTTTCTGGTTTGACTCGAATGGATGGCTTCTTGCACAAGTAGAATAGAATCAGCGATTTGTCTGTTGGCTAAGAATCCCCCTTGATTTTCGGAAATGAGGGAAGGAAGCAAAGGATTTAGGTGAGTAGCAATGATTTTTGTCAGGATTTTATAGGAGGAGTTACAGAGTGATATGGGCCTGAAACAAGAAAAGGAAGATGGCTTATTTTCTTTGGGGATGAGTGCTAAATGAGTGGCATTGGTATATCCTCCTATTTTTCCTTTTCTTTGGATCCAATTGAGCATTTTTGTTAAGTCCTTTTTAATAATTCCCCAGAATGCTCGATAAAAGAAAATGGGAAAGCCATCCGGTCCTGGGGCTTTATCAGGTTGAAGAGCCAAATCGATCTCCTGGTTTCCTCCTCATCTATCTCCTTGCTTAAGCTATCGTTCATTTCCCTGGTTATCCCTGTTGGGAGATGCTGCAATAGATCTATGTAATCCTCTGCTTCCTTTGTTTCAGTTAGCAGGTCTCGATAGTGATCTGTAGCAGCTCTTCAAATGGCCTCCTGAGTGCTTTGTCTATCACCTTCAACATCTGGGATGGAGCTTACATTATTCCTTATCTTTCTGGCTGTCGTTTGTTTGTGAAAAAAGCTGAGTTCTTGTCACCCCCTTGCAACCATAATTGCCTCGATTTGAGCCTCCATTTTGATTCCTCTTCTCTATTAACTCGGTATAGCTGTAAATAGAGTTCATTTTCCTGTTGTTTGTTCTCTTGGGAAAGGCCATTTTCCTTTATTGCTCTTTGAATACTCTCCATATTATTCTTAATTTCTTTTTTAACCTTCTCTGGTTCTTGATACTTGGTTTTAGCCCATTCTTTTATGGCTTGTTTTGTTTTTTGTAATTTTGTTTCCCAAATGAAACCAAGAGATCCTTCCACGTGCTGGATCCAAGAGCTGTAAACAATTCCTGCAACAGCTGGTATATCATTCCAGAGGGAACTATATCTGAATGGGATGGGCTCAAGGGAACTGTGATTTTTCAGCGTTAGAGTTATTGGGAAGTGATCGGAGGTAGAGCACGTTAGAATGCTAGCATATCCAACAGAGAAAGCTGAGAGAAGTGTAACATTGATGAGAATTTTGTCCAACCGCTCCATGATGTTACGAGCACCCATCCTACGGTTGTTCCATGTGTATCTATTGTTTTTTGGAGGGACATCCATAAGATCATGCTCCTGCATGATATTTTCCAACTGTATTCTGTATGGATCAAGTGTAAAAATACCTCCCCTTTTCTCATTGGCGTGGAGGATTAAATTGAAGTCACCTCCCAGAATAATATTAGTGTTTTCTTCTGCGTCCAAGCTGTCTTTTAGATCATTCCAACAACTCTCCTTATCTCTGCAGTGATTCAGCACATAGACGTTGTAGATGATAATGGCTTGTTGATCTGCTTTATTTTCCAAAGTTGTTTTGATCCAGTGTTGATTTATTTTTTCTGAAATACAGTTCCATATACCTTGATTCCAAATTGTTGCTACTCCTCCTGAGGCTCCTCTTGCCTCACTAATGTTGCCTCTATACTATCTCTGCTGCTCAATAACCTTACTCATTTCCTTGTGGTTTTGTTTTGTTTCTTGTAACATAATAATTCTTGGCTTCTCGGAAAGGATAAGATCCCTTAGGGCTGCTACCTTAGAGGGGTACCCAAGTCCCCTGATGTTCCAAGATAATATTTTCATCATTAGATGTGCGGTGTGCGGGGAGGTGCTCGCCCCCCTTGGTTTTTGTTGATTGCTTCTTTGTCATGTTGTCCCAAGATATAAGTTTCTATGGGTGTCTGCGTTCCCATTGTTATGTCCTTTTGTGCGTTCTCATCCCTATGCTGCTTGGTAGATTTCCTGCCCGGGCCAGGTTTCTTGGAGGGTTCACTAGAAACCCCGAGATCTTTGGATGTGCTTCTAGTGATTCTATTGAGGGGAGGATCAAGAAGAGGCTAAGAGGAGATAATAAGAGGCAATGAGGATTTGATAGTGTCTTGGCGTTGGCTTTGAGGGAGAGGGGGCTCCTCGGGATCAGGGGGGAGAGGACTGAGAAGGGATTGGATAAGGGGAGGGTTTGAGGATGGGAAAGGGGAGGTGGCTTAGAGGGAGCAGGGGAGGAAGGGGTGGGATGAGCTGCAGAAGAGGTCAGAGGGCCTGCATCAAGGGGAACTTTTACTGAAGAGACCGATTTCTTTTTTTTAACCATTTCCCAATGTTCTTCTTGTGATCCATTTTCTACATCAATAAGCTTAGTGCATCTATTGTCAAAGTGACCATATTGGTGACATACCTTGCACTTAAAGGGGATATGCTCGTAATCCAGTTGTTGTATGTGGCTCCAGTCGTCCACTTTAAGCTTGATGGCTTCTGGGAGGCCTTTACCAAGTTCCTCTTCAACACAGATCCGCGCACAAGCTTGCATATTTTCTTTTGGTTCACTACGATCAATATATTTTCCGACTGCATTCCTGATGGCGCGAACCGATTCATCTCCCCAACAATGGAGAGGGAGGTGTGGGAGCCGAACCCAGACCAGGACTGTACTGGGAACATCCAGCTCTAGATCGAAATATGGGGTCCATTTGTTGAGATATAGGCCCCTTGAGTCCATGAAATAGGACCCATTTCTAAATATTAAATCCTTATCTTCTTTAGTTTCAAAGTGAAAGGTGAAGTACCCTTTCCCGCATAACCTTATGGAGATTTTCCCTTGTATTTTGTCGGACCAGTTCCTTTGAACCCATCTTTGAACAATTTTTGGAGATGGCCAGAGGCCTGTGAATTGACCTATAAGTCCTCTTTCTGCCAGGGACAAGGCAGCCATGCATGGAAGAACTGGGGCTAGGCTGACCTCCTTAAGAACATCCAGCTTTTTGATGAATTTCGAAACTGTTGGTCGGGGGTGCTGTGGGGGCAACGTTTTAATCAATGTCAAAAAGGTCTGCCGAGGATCGATCCCCTCCAGTGGAGCTTCCGGAGGGGCCATGAAGGAAGGCCGAGGCTCAGTCTCCTACGCTATGATCGCCTAGGTCAGTTGTGCGGCAGCAGCTCAGGTGCATATTTTTTACGGTTCAGATATTGATCCAACCTTAAGTTGGAAACTCATATTGTAATACTTGATATTTTATATAATAAAATGTATATGGTTGAAATTATTTTTATTTTCACTTGATATTATTTAGTCTTGTAATTAACATATGTAACTTTGCATTATCATATTAGATAAACATGCACATTGTATGACATTTTCTTAAAATTTAGTCGCAAAATCATACTAATTAATTTATAGTGATTAATAATAAACACATAAAATCAATCTAAAACTACTAAATTAGTAATTTATATTAATTAATGATAAACACGAATAAAATGAATATATGACTAAATTAGTCGTTTATCATGATTATGAATGAAATTAAATGAAATGAATAGAAACTACTAAATCAATCGTTTATATAATGAATATGAAAATACCAACAACAAAAAAAAAAATGAATACTGCAAATGATAATTTTTTTATTATTAAATGATGACTAAATTTTGCATATGTACAACTATTAGTAGCTAATTTAGAGCATCTTATAACACGACTAAAATTTAGTCATATTTCTTTGGTCATTAAATGGTTTTAAATGATGACTAAAATTTGTATATATATGACTATTAGTAGCTAATTTACAGTATCTTATAACACGACCAATATTTTGGTCATTAATTGGTTTTCTCGAGGATTCATATAGTAATATATTTTGTTATATATTTGGTCATTAATTGCAATAATTAATGACTAAACCAATGAAAAAGTAATGACCAAATTTATGGCTAAACATACTACTAAATGGTAAAATTGAGGAAACCAATTAATTACTAAGTTGAAAATGGCTACAAGTTGGTCGTGTTATAAGATACTGTAAATTAGCTATTATTGGTCAACCACTGAAAAATTATCATTTATATGCAAATTTTAGTTGTTTTTTTAGTAACTAATTAGTCATATCAAGGATCCATTTGAATCAAATATATTCCGGTTAGTAATAAAATGGTCGTTTATATGCAAATTTTAGTTGTCTTTGACCGTAACTAGAAAATGTTCGAAGAAGAGTTTAGCAGTGGCTTCTGTTGTAACTAATTAGTAGTTTATATTAATTAGAGAATGAATAAAATGGTAGTTTATATGCAAGTTTTAGTTGTCTTTGATCTGGACATATCTGCACCATGGTATTATGAATACCAGGGGTCTTTGCCATGGTATTAGCCCATACTAATGAGTGTGACAATGGTTATTTGATCGTGTTAAAGAATACCAATGGAATTACTAAGGGATTGGCCTAAGGTATTGGCTATGGCTAAAGCTATATAAGGAGATGGAGATCAAAAATGATATGCATGCAAGTTATGGGTTATTAATGTCTAATCTGATCTGAAATAGGTGTGCACCAAAGAGCATGGAAGAGGCTCAGATCTTATACATCTGAAAGAATAGTGAAGACTAATGAATATGCTTGATTAATATGTTTGAGATTATAGCTAAAAATGATAGATTTGTGGTGATAATGATGCTCTAATATGAATGTGTTTGCAGAGTATGTGTTGTGGTTGCAGCAAAGTCATGATTTAGTAATTTCATATATGTATGTAGGTTTGTTTTAGGATAGTCACATACATACGTAGATCTACCACTAGGTAGTCTCATGTATATTTTGCGTAGTGACTTCATTATGTTCAGAATATGTACGCAGATGTTGAGAATGGGAAGTGCACACATACACAGATATCATGTGTAAAAGTCAAGTATACATGCTATAGTTTTACAATATGGGTTGTTGAAGATGTTTGATCAGTTCTATTATGCTTGTTGTTGTCTATCGATGATGTCTCTATCATGATAATTTGTTTTTGATAGTATTGATTTGGTTGAGTTGGTTATGGAATGAAATTTTGATTAGTGATGATGTTACTAGGTTGTGATATATATTTAGTTCAGTAATCGGTGATGGATTCAGTATGTGATTTAGTGATTGGTTCAACGTAACCATGTTTTAGATTCAAGTGTCATTTATTTGAGATCTGTACGTGGGTATTCTTCAAGGGAAGCATGTACATACGTGGGTATGATTCAAAAAAGTAGAATATGAATTCTGACATATGTTTGATCATGGTTTATAGTGACAACATTTGGTTTCTGTGATGAACAATATATAGTATGGTATACTTATCAATGTTGTGCATTGATATGCTCTAATATGAATTTGTTTGATCTAGTTGCATTGGTTGATTGAGATCCAGTGATTGATTTTTCTATTTAATTAGTTCAGTGATTGGGTGAATTGATTCAGTGATTAGTTTACGAACTATTATTTTAGTATTTGAGCTTACTGATGGAAGTGGGTCCAGACCGAAGATAGGATGAAAGATGGCCTACACGTTTGATGTGTTGAGTCAGGTGGATCTAGTATGAAACATTATGAAACATGGTCCACAAGAGGTATTGAGGGTTGGAGCCTTTAGTGAGGGAGTCAAAGCTTCCTTCCAATAGTAGCTAGAGAATTTATGCAGGGGGTTGGATCTCCCATCTGGTAGGACCAGTAAAAAAGATCAGGGGGTGAGAGCTCCCTTCCATTGGGTGTTGGAGAATGAGAGAAACTTGTAGCCTTCTATATTTGGGTACCTGTGTATTGATGTTGGCTTAGTGGGCCCTGACCTAGGTTCAGTGTTAATTAGCCAAGCAAATCCCTACACTACTGACCCTTTCTGCATCAATCCACAGAGTGAAAACTGAAGTCTCACCCTAAGAAATATGGGGGGATGTTGGAACCAAGTTTCCACACCCAAATATGGTAGTGATGTCGGTTTATACCTTAAACATGCCTTTGTGCAGATCGATAAGCCTTTTAGAACTTAGCGAAGGTCTATGGTCATCTTTCGCGGACCCTAAATAGGTGATTTATCTACTTATGCACTTTTGTAAATGTTCTTACCTCTATATTTACCCCGATCAACTTAAGTATCCAATAAATTCAACATGTATTAAGATATTCTTTGTGTAAACATATATTATTACTTGTGTTCATATTGCGTTCATATAACAAAGTAAAACATATAGATTCCCGCATCAATATAGAATTAAATCATAAACCCAATATTCTTCGTAACATAATCGCATTCATTCATAATAGAAGTTGTTAGTGCTTGAAATTTCACCTCAGGCTGAAAAAGGTAAACTCCAAGGCAACATCAAACCACTTAGCCTCGTAGCTAGCCCTACGGGGCAGGAGAGGGCTCTCTCCGGTCTATCTCGGCAAAAGGTCTTCAAAGGGCGGAGATGACCAATAAAGAACACTGATTTTAGGCTAGTAAATTGATAAAAAGGGTTTTTAATAAAATGATGGGTTTTTTTCTGGGCTGCATGGGCAAAGTAACAGCTTGAGCAGAGAAATGTAATCAAGAACACAGATTATCCCCTGAGGCAAGTTAGGCAAGAAATTTAACATCAAATTGAGATTAAATGGAATGGCAAGACTGCTGAGGAGCTGACAAGGGCATAGAAGATGAATCCTTGTCAAACAGAAGAAAACATTAAATATGAACAAACTTAAAGGTAGAGCATATAAATTATGAATTCTACCTTAACACTTCATTTGTTCAAATGGAAACGATTATGAAATGAAATGAATACATAACAGGCTACATATGAAACAAAAGAGGACACAAATGTCAAATCTCAAACCACAAGAATCTCAGGGGTCAGAGCTGCATTTTTTAATTAAAATCTATGTCAAAGACTGTACAATGAAAGCTTTGTTCTCCACCAGCTCTCAGAACTCTCTCTCCCTCTCCCCCTTTTTACAAAGAATTTACAATAATAAATACGACTGTCTGTAGAAAAAAGATCGACCCAAAACAGGGCGTTGTTTAAACTGACATTACAAAAATTAACAAAAAAGCGTTTCATCCATTCTACAAATAGAACAACGTTCCTCTAAATCTTCTACGATTGGTTTATTAAGAGACAAAATCTGGAGCAAAGATCTCATGAAATCATGACTGAGGATCAAAATAGGCAAATTTGTTCCTCTTGAAATCCTCTGATGGCTAATGAACCGGAGCGCTGATCCTTTTGAATCGTTAACTGAGGTTATAGATAAGAAAACGAATCCTATCCTTCTGGTGACAGATATCTTTGTTTATTTTTGGCTGAAGTGAAGGGCCAGGTGTCAAGGACGTGCACCAAATTTTTCTCTGCTCTGATCAATGGATCTACTCGTGATGGTGATATGCTCGAAATTATGTATCTTAGTTTGCTAGTGTAAAAATTTCATTGCAGATATATTTCTTTTCTGAACAGTAAGCATCACTGCCTTCATCTGGTTCTTGATAAGCATCAAAAATTTGCCAAGCCCTCTTCCCTACACACATTTCTGTAACTGAAGTTTATAAACATAGACTACAGGAATTTCTTCCTCAACAATGAATCAATAATGCACAAAAGAAACCGCAGGGTCTCCATCACCTGTCCACTAACACTCATGCACCTCTTTCTTATTATTTATATTGCAAAGATGTTCATTGTCAGCACTTTGAATATTCCGCACAAAAATATATCGCGCTTCAGGAACAACCATTTCTCTGCGTTTTATTTTCTCTTCCACAGCGAAATCGAGTACATACGCACTCTGTCAAGTCAATGCTCAAACCCAAGAAAAGATATGCCATATGTCTTGTGCGCAGACTCTAACAACACTCCTTGCATGATAAAGCTTTATCTCTGCTTAATACATATCAATAACAATATACATACATCCACTGCATTATACTTGCTCAATAGCATACCAAATTACACTAGCAATGAACATGCATTTATATCAACAATCCTGCAGCTCCACTACTATCAATACAATATCAAACCTAAACCTTTTTATCACCAAAGCCCTGTCAGCAACATACCCATAGTCCCTGCCATCAACAATACAGCGATCTTCTGATGATGAGAATCCCATTGTTGTCCCTCTATTACTGTCCTTCAATTCTTATCAAAAGAACCAAGTAACAACTCATGCAAATAGTCTGGTATTTATAGTAGGGTCATTGATCTTGTCAATCACCAACGGCAACATATATTGTTAACCAATTCTGTCATCAAGCTCCAACAATCTGGCTAGCAATACAACACGCAGCAGTTTTGGGTATTCATATCCTTCAGTACTCATCACTTCAACCTGTCAACGTCGATGCACCTAACTTCAGTTCTGTCACCTTATCACTAGTGATCTTCTTTGCCAATGTTTTGCTCAAAAGGTGCCTTGAATCAATCAGTTAGAGATATACACAATTGTTTTATTGCAGTCCTGTATTGGCCCATCAGCAAACTGATTTTGTGTAATGAATTTTCTCCTTAAACATCACAAAATGCCATATCAATTTACTGACAGAATTGTTCATTGTTATGGTGACCTTTTCTCCTTATTTTTATACGTGAGGGAGCAGGGCTTGATTGCTTGCATCCAATGATGGACCAAAGTATGCCTCAAAAACCTCAAAATATAGGTCTGTTCAATAACGTTATCTTTAAAGAATGTTTCAAATCTTGCTCTAATAGAGGGGTCAAGCCTTCAGATCAAGAACTGCTTCAGGAGTTCCTTAATTCAAGCGCTAAAACCTTCAGAAATGAGGTCGCATTAGGAGTGACAATCTCTAACTTGTTTATAGCTCTGACTACTTCGAATTTTTGCACAGGAGTTTTCCCTAACCAGGGATAAAACATACCTACATAATGTAAATCCATGTACCAAGAAGTCTGCAACAGAGGTTAAGCAACAAGGCCGCAGGCATATGCTTGTCAAGAGATTAAAATATGCCTTTCATTCCAGCGATTCCTTGGCTAAGTAACCAGATCTGAACACCCAAATGTATGGAGAGTTGTATAACCAAATGACAACTGTAACAAGACAGCTTCTAGACCAAATCAAACAAATGGACATGATTGCTGATGATGTTTTGTTTTCTTTTGTTTGTGTTTTTGTAGAGATAGGAGATGAGGAAGCTGCTGCCATTTGAAGAGATGGAGAATTTGATACATATTCTAAAAAAACACATTTAATGATTTCTTCTTCAAAACAGGGTTTTGAAGAAGAATCAATCTCACATTGACTTGACAAGACGGAGTCTAACATCGGCTCCACTTGGGATGGCAGCTACCGCTTTTTGGAGGTGCCAAGAACCTCAGACTTCTGGGAGAGCAGACCAGTGCTTTCAACAATTAGGCAATGGAGTCCATTATTTCAACAAATCAACACAACTGAAGACTCAACTTATTAACTCGAAACTGACTGAATTGATTGAAAGGCAAACTTCAAGCTAAAACTGTAATGAAACTGGAACAAAATGCTGCCCTTTAGCTGCTTATTTATTTACAACATCTACCCTAATCTGTTGTACAAACAATAGATCAGGTAATACTAAAATGCCAGATTAACCATTCAAGTAAACCTGAAAATGATGCCGCTCGAGAATGCTTCCACCAGGACAAAGATGTAATTGCTTGCAGCTCTTCATGCACGTAATGACCCTGATCACGAAAAAAAAAAAAAAAAAAAAAAAAAAAAAAAAAAAAAAAAAAAAAAAAAAAAAAAAAAAAAAAAAAAAAAAAAAAAAAAAAAAAAGGTCCATGTATGCTGCCATTACTCTGTTGGTTGCCCCAACTCTGCAATACATACTTCCAGCTGCACATTGTCAATGTAAACATCTGTAGGCAATTCTATGAGTTCTTGTTTCAATGGAAGTCGGACTCTGTTGGTTGCCCCAACTCTGCAATACATACTTCCAGCTGCACATTGTCAATGTAAACATCTGTAGGCAATTCTATGAGTTCTTGTTTCAATGGAGGAAGGATTTCCAAGAACTTTTTGGGATATCGGAAATCATATGACTGGATCTGCTCATCTAAATCTTGAATCTCCTTCTCGATTCTTTCAACAATTAACTCGAACCAAGGGAACTTTGAAGATTTCGACCATTGAAGCAAGGAATTGAAAACATCTTCATCATATTTAGTATCTGCTAACTCATTTCTTATTTCTTCTACACCTTCACACAGGGTAAGGTTTGCCACATACCCTACCATTGCATGAATGAATCAACAAGCACTGGAATGTCTGGATTGAATTGGAGTCGCCAGGTGAATAGTTCAGCCTGCATATGTGTCTGACTGCTGTCCACCATCAGCATCAGATCTGCAATTTGATTTCATGTACTGGGACAAGACAATCAACAAGTCGAATGTTCTCCCCAGTATGGTCGCCAATATGTTAGCGCTTGAAATATCACCTCAGGCTGAAAAAGGTAAACTCCAAGGCAACATCAAACCACTTAGCCTCGTAGCTAGCCCTACGGGGCAGGAGAGGGCTCTCTCCAGTCTATCTCGGCAAAAGGTCTTCAAAGGGCGGAGATGACCAATAAAGAACACTGGTTTTAGGCTAGTAAATTGATAAAAAGGGTTTTTAATAAAATGATGGGTTTTTTTCTGGGCTGCATGGGCAAAGTAACAGCTTGAGCAGAGAAATGTAATCAAGAACACAGATTATCCCCTGAGGCAATATGGCTAGCAATACAACACGCAGCAGTTTTGGGTATTCATATCCTTCAGTACTCATCACTTCAACCCGTCAACGTCGATGCACCTAACTTCAGTTCTGTCACCTTATCACTAGTGATCTTCTTTGCCAATGTTTTGCTCAAAAGGTGCCTTGAATCAATCAGTTAGAGATATACATAATTGTTTTATTGCAGTCCTGTATTGGCCCATCAGCAAACTGATTTTGTGTAATGAATTTTCTCCTTAAACATCACAAAATGCCATATCAATTTACTAACAGGATTGTTCATTGTTATGGTGACCTTTTCTCCTTATTTTTATACGTGAGGGAGCAGGGCTTGATTGCTTGCATCCAATGATGGACCAAAGTATGCCTCAAAAACCTCAAAATATAGGTCTATTCAATAACGTTATCTTTAAATAATGTTTCAAATCTTGCTCTAATAGAGGGTCCGAGCCTTCAGATCAAGAACTGCTTCAGGAGTTCCCTAATTCAAGCGCTAAAACCTTCAGAAATGAGGTCGCATTAGGAGTGACAATCTCTAACTTGTTTATAGCTCCGACTACTTCAAATTTTTGCACAGGAGTTTTCCCTAACCAGGGATAAACCATACCTACATAATGTAAATCCATGTACCAAGAAGTCTGCAACAGAGGTTAAGCAACAAGGCCGCAAGCATATGCTTGTCAAGAGATTAAAATATGCCTTTCATTCCAGCGATTCCTTGGCTAAGTAACCAGATCTGAACACCCAAATGTATGGAGAGTTGTATAACCAAATGACAACTGTAACAAGACAGCTTCTAGATCAGATCAAACAAATGGACATGATTGTTGATGATGTTTTGTTTTCTTTTGTTTGTGTTTTTGCAGAGATAGGAGCTGAGGAAGCTGCTGCCCTTTGAAGAGCTGGAGAATTTGATACATATTCTAAAAAAAACACATTTAATGATTTATTCCTCAAAACAGGGTTTTGAAGAAGAATCAATCTCACATTGACTTGACAAGACGGAGTCTAACAGAAGTAAATAGATCAAAACACAGATAATTCCAGAATAATCTTCTTTATTAATGCTTCATATCTTCTTTATAGACTCTAACTACCCTCCACACACAGCTACAGGGGTCCGCACACTCGGCTGCAGACTTCTACCCTATGCCTTTGTGCAAACAGCTGCAGAGCCTCTTTCCTATGCTAAGATTCTTCACTCTTAACTCTTACTGACCCATTACATTAGCATAAAGATATGAACTTAACTACCTTAGAATCTTCTAAGACTTCCCTTTTTATACAATCCCATAGTCTGTAGAGCATGGGAAGATCTCCTAAAGCCGACGTGACTTACATAACGAAGGGCGGAAACCCTTTATGACACTTTACCTCTTCGCGCTCCACGACCACAAAATGCAGAGAATTTACACTTTTTATACAAAACTTGGGCTTTTAACCCAAAAATGACCCTAAGGGACCCTATCCCAATAGGCCGCCAACACAAATATAATGACTCACCCTCGAGTCACTCTACTAGCATGGAGATATTGCTGTGAATACCTCTCAGATCCACTTGCACCACTGCAACTTCAGCGGTACACTGCATCACTGCCTACTTGACCTTCTCTACCAGTTGCTTTGTCGTTGGTCTTGCCAACTTCAGTGGTACATTGCGTCGTTGCTTGCTTGACCTGCTCTACCAGATGCTTCGTCGTTGGTCCTATGCTATCTCACTGTATATTCTGTTGTACTGCCTACAGGCTAGCCAACTTTCCTTCAATGGTGGCAGTGAGTGCATAGACCTCATCCAGCAAAGGCCCCAATCTGGCCTTGAGTACTGCCTCTTTGCACTATGTTACTTCTGCCTATTCCTTCAGTTCCTTTGCTTCCTATATTTTTTCCAATCTTTGCGTGATGACGACGGTGCACGTCGTCGCTCTTGCTTTGTCGTACCACTACTATAATTCCCTTGCCTCAGTATTTAACCTTTGTAGGTTAGGAACATCCTACAAACTAGTAAGTACCTCCAGTGACTGCTCAAAGAGTAGGGTGCAATATGTCATCACATTATCTACTGCAGCAACTACATCCTTGACAACTGCCTCGCGCTGTTCTTTGACCTATGGTGGAGTCAAAGGCTGGGCCTTCAACTCAAGCTCTATAATATTAAGGTTCAACTCAAATTGAACCTTGTCCATCTTGGTCTTAGCATCATGCACATCTACAGCCAACTTCTAAATCTTGGCTTCCACCAACGTTTCTTCTGGGACATGCAGCTCTGAAATGGTTTTGCATGCTTCAGCGACCACTACTGCAGTTCGCTCATTCTTCTCCTAAATAATTTTGCTTGGTGTCGATCCCTGAAGTATTCTCTATGAACATCTAGGCATTGTTAACCTTTTGCTCATTGATCACAGTCAGCGTGTGCTACTCTTGGGCCCTAACTTATTCAACCACACCTACTTGTAGCATGTGAAGGGCTTCACTTGGTAGTGCAGCCAAGTCCAAATAAACATATCTTAGAGAGTTGAAAATAACCCTTTCAGATTCTGCCTTTGTGGTTAGAGCGCCATTCAGCAATGCGATGGCCTAGGGATCCAATGAGTGAACCATATTTGTTGCTTCAGTAGTTCCTGGCACCAAACTAGTCGACGACGTGCTGCTTTATGCTACACCATTCTGCAATTGAGTAGTTTGGATCCGCATTTTGTGGTCGCAGAGCACGAAAAGGTAAAGTGTCATAAAGGGTTTCTGCCCTTCTTTATGTAAGTCATGTCAGCTTTAGGAGATCTTCCCATGGTCCGCAAACTATGGGATTGTATAAAAAGGGAAGTCTTAGAAGAGTCTAAGGTAGTTCAGTTTAGATTTTGATGTTGATGTAATGGGTCCGTAAGAGCTGTTATATACCTAGGGGGATAATATGGGGTACAAAGGGAGGTACCCAAGTTAATAATGTAATAATGGGATGGGCCATAGTAATAAATAAGGTGGTTAACCCATATCATGTAAGGGACCACAAGTAGTTAGTAATAATGTAATGGGCCCATGGTATTAGTTCGATGGTATGGGGGAACCATGGTAATGGCCCATGGTATTGTATGTATGAGGCTTATATATGTAGGAATGTACAGGGTAAGTTCCTCAGACAGAACACCAGAAGGACACCGCTCACAAACAGATCACAGATCAATACACCAGTATTTTGACGTGGTTAAAACCCTCAGAGAGGGAAACAGTCCACGGCCTGCGCCAACGTGGCTACTACAGGCAATTTATTAATAAAAGAATGAAAATTTACATAAGCTTCTCTCATGCACGGTGAACCTACAAATGACCCTCCATGCGCTTTAAATAGAATTCATGGACCAATCGGGTGTCAAGCCACGGATCAAGTGTCGGTAATACCGAGGAGAGAATGAACTGTCGGATCACTACATATCGCGACCGTCGGATTGTAAGTTACAAATGTGCATAGTAAAGAAACACACTTTACCTAACTCTATACTAGACCAAGTTATACTTAACTATTCCTACGTGTCGGAATATCCTAACAATATAGAGGCTAAAGACTCCACATGGAGAGATGTTAAGGATTAATGTATGAACAGGCATATGGCTTATGGAGTATTCTCTTTCCTTAAGGAGTGAATGTATGGTGTTGCCCTACCCTAAGGGTTTGATATCAATAAAGAATCATTTCTATCTATTTCTATCTTCTTATTTCTTGGGTATAATTGTTATTTTCTTATATTTCTGGGTCAGATCTATAACAAGTGGTATCAGAGCTATAACAAGTGGTATCAAAGCTATAATAAGTGGTATCAGAGCACTTTCTTGGGCAAAAGTATAAAAGAAATATATATATATATATATAATATATATATATATATATATATATATATATATTATTTTATTTTTTTATTTTTTTTTGCAGGAACTTTTTGGGGCGGCGAGTTTGCAAATCATATTTATACATTTTGGGGAAAATCTACAAAATCTAATTGTAGATTTGGATTTTTTTGCGAAAAAATACCCGATTTCAAAAAAAAAAAAAATCGGTTGAATTGGAGTCTGGATGAAGGAGATATCACTAATCTAAAAATCAGTGGTGTTGCAGACAATTTTTTGGGGCAGCAAGTTTGCGGCGCAGATCTAGACATCCTGGTGCAAGTTCTATAAAATCTAATTATAGATCTGGATTCTTTGTGAAAAAATACCCAATTTCAAAAAAAAAAAAAAAAATTAGTCGAATCGCAGTCCGGATGAGGGAGATATCGTTGATTTAAAATCAACTATTTTTCAGCAAATTTTTGTGACGATAGGACAGTTGCAGCGTGGATCAGCAATTCCAGTGCCTAGATCGAGATTTCTACCACATGAGAAGATGCAGAATGGTTGTTCCATTTCAAAAACAGGTCATAATAGGGATTCTGATCAATATTGACTGAATTGTGGCCATTTCAAATTTTCGCCAAATTTTTTGTGATGGCAGGCCTAGATCAAAATTTAAGGGGCTTCTATAAATTTGATGGCTCTCATCCAGTCAGATGGCTAGCACAAATGGAGAAATATTTCAGATTGAATTACATCATGGATGATGAGACTCAGCTGAGTGTGGGAAAAATGTACTTGGACCATGAAAGATGGCAATGGTGGCAGTGTCATAAAAAATGCCATCCAAGGGTAACTACTTGGGAGATGTTCGCAAAAACTATTTGTGACCACTTTGACCGTAAATCTAATCTTGTGGACAAGCTCACACAGATAGACATATAGCCTAGCAAAGATTTTATTTTTACAGGAAATAAGGAAACCAAGAAACCTAAAGGGTTATTTTCTGTTGGTATCTCCTTATTGCAGGTTCATGGATTGATTCAGAAAGAGAAGATCGTTGTTTCTATAAATCCTAGTTGCAAGCATAATTTTATCAATGTCAATTTGGCAAAAAAATTGCAAGTTTCAGTAAAACACATTGAAAACACACAGGTGGATGATGAGGATGTTCAAGTGTATAAGGATTTGAAGATTTCTATGGATAAGTATGTGTTGCATGGTGATTTTTATACTTCAAAGATGGATAATATGGATGTTGTTTTGGGATACCCGTGGATGGAATTGGTGGGTACTATAAATATTAACGTGCAGAAGAAGTTCCTAAAGCTCTGGTATAAAAATAATAAAATTACATTACAGGATATTTCCATTAATAAACAGGTAGAGTCCAAGGAGGCTGAAGCAGAAGATGTTCTAGGGACTGACATATCAGATGATGAGCCAATGATGACTGACAATCAAACACAAATAGAAGCTAAAGCAGAAAAGGTTACAAGTGCTGATACATCAAATGAAGGCTCAGTGGTTGAAGTAATATTGGAAGATAAGACACCACAGCAGGTACCACAACATAACAGTCAGACTCCAATAAGGGGTGAATTAAAGAAAAATACATCGTGGGTTAAAACTTCAACATATCATCACCCACATCACCCCGCAAGACAACAACCAACAAGATGGAAACCAATTAGCCACCCCCGCAGGATAGATAGAGAAGAGCGAAGACCCACCTACTACACATCAACACAGAAGAGCTACCACGGTCAACTTCCATCTCAAGCGAGCGAGGCACCAACAAGATCAAGGGTTCACCTTTCTCTTGGATGGATAGATGCAAGTGCGTGGTACCAGTGGACTACTCTTTTGAGTAGATCTTATTATTTGTGTTCTTCCCATGTTTCGGGGATGAAGCGTGCTAAGGGGGGTGGAATGTTATATACCTAGGGGGGTAATATGGGGTGCAAAGGGAGGTACCCAAAGTAATAATGTAATAATGAGATGGGTCATAGTAATAAATAAGGTAGTTAACCCATATCATGTAAGGGACCACAAGTAGTTAGTAATAATGTAATGGGCCCATGGTATTAGTTCAATGGTATGAGGGAACCATGGTATTGTATGTATGAGGCCTATATATAGGCTAGAGACTCCACATGGAGAGATGTTAAGGATTATTGTATGAATAGGCATATGGCTTGTGGAGTGTTCTCCTTCCTTAAGGAGTGAACGTATGGTGTTGCCCTACCTTAAGGGTTTGATCAATAAAGAAACATTTCTATTCTATATTTAGATCTTGTTATTTTTGGTGATTATTTGCAATTATTGGGTATGTTGGTATCTTTTCATATATTTTCATATCATATCTATAACAAGAGCTAAGAGTGAAGAATCTTAGCATAGGAAAGAGGCTCTACAGCTGTGTGTGCAAAGGCCTAGGGTAGAAGTCTGCAACTGAGTGCGCGAACCCCTGCAGTGGTGTGCATAGGGTAGTTAGAGTTTGTAAAGAAGATATGAAACATTAATATAGAAGATTATTATGGAATTATATGTGTTTTGATCTATTTAATACTATATTGATTCGTGAATCTATATGTTTTACTTTGTTATATGAACGCAACTGATAATATACATCTACGCGAAGAATATCCTAATACATGTTGAAGTAATTAGATACTTAAGCCAATTGGGGTAAATACATAGGTAAGAACATTTACAGAAGCATGTAAGTAGATAAATCACACGTTTGGGGTCCACGAAGGATGATCGTAGACCTTTCCAAAGGTCTAAAAGTTGGACAAGGGAAGTATATAGAAAAAGCCCTAAAAGGCTTATCAATCTACACGAAGGTAGGTTTAAGGTATAAAATGACATCACTACCATCGCTGGGTGTGGAAACTTGGTTCATGCATCCCCCCATACTGCTTCGGGTGAGACTTCAGTTCGTGTTCTGTGGATTGATGCTGAAAGGGCCAGTAGTGTAGGGATTTTCTTGGATAATTAACGTTGAACCCAGGTTAGGGCCCACTAAGCCAACACCAGTATGCAAGTACCCAAGTATAGAAGGCTACAACTTTCTCTCGTTCTTCAACACCCAATGGAAGGGAGCTCAAACCCCTTGATATTTTTTATCAGTCATACCGGATGGGAGCTCCTACCCCCTACATAAATTATCTAGCTACTATTGGAAGGAAGCTTTGACTCCCTCACTAAAGGCTCCAACCCTCAATACCTCTTGTGGACCATGTTTCATACTAGATCCACTTGACTCAACACATCAAACTTGTAGGCCACCTTTCATCCTATCTTCAGACTAGACCCACTTCCATCATTAAGCTCAAATACTAAATAACAGTTCATAAACCAATCACTAAATCAATTCACCCAATCACTGAACTAATTAAATAGAAAAATCAATCACTGGATCTCAATCAACTAATGCAACTAGATCAAATTAGAGCATATCAATGCACAACTACTGATAAGTATACCAGACTATATATTGTTCATCACAGAAACCAAATGTTGTCATTGCAAACCCTGATCAAACATATGTCAGAATGCATATGCCACTCTTTTGAATCATACCCATGTATGTACACGCTTCCCTTGAATAATACCCACATACATATCTCAAATAAATGACACTTGAATCTAAAACGTAGTCACATTGAACCAATCACTAAATCACATATTGAATCCATCACCGATTTCTGAGTTTAGACTTCTGTGATCCATATTAATAATAACAATTCTTTCATAAACAATCACATAGGAGAAATTTCGTCGACGTGTTTCGAACCATCCAGTGTGGTTCATCTTCAGGACAAGATGATGAATCAGATTTAGGCGATGAAATAAATAGATGAAGAGAGCAACTAACTAGCCGCTAGAAAAAACAGCTAGTTTGAAAAAATATATTTATTTTTCTATTTTATTATTACATTTCTATTTTTTATTTTGTTTTGTTTAATTTTTTAGGTAAAAATAATTTTACTTATTATTAATATTATTATTATTATTATTATGTATTTATTTATCTTATTTTGAATAAATCAATTTAAGTTAAAATGTTATTATCAGGCCAGGCAGTAATTCCTCCAAATCAATTCACATTTATTCATTCAGGTTGGTCTTTATTATTTACATGAGGGAGAGACTGTTCACTTCATCTCCAGGTGACTATTCATATTTCTTATTATTTATTTACATCGGTTACACTTATTCACCCAATCCTAATGATTAGGTGTCAACATTCCCCCCCTTAATCTGAAGGGATGTTGGTGAGTCCAAGCATTGTTCTGAATCATTCAAGTTTTTCTCTTCCAAGAACTTTGGTGAAGATGTCTGCAATTTTCTCATTAGTGGAACAATGGCGGAGATGGATTGTTTTGGCCTCAACATGATGTTGAATCAGATGAAATTTAGTATTGATGTGCTTCATTCGATCATGGAACTTTGGGTTCTTGGCCAACTTTATTTCCGAGGTATTGTCAATCATGAGTGGAGTCTATTGTTCTTATTTTACCTGCAAATCTTCAATAATTTTCCTAAGCCACACAATTTCTTTTGTTACCTCAGCTGCTGCCACATATTTTGCTTCTGTTGTGGGATCTGTTGGAACTGATCGTTTGCATGATCTCCAAGAGACAACTCCTGATCCAAGACTCATAGCATAACCTGAAGTAGATACCCCGGTTTCTTTGTCTCCATCAAATTCTGAATCAGAGTATCCAATCAAGCTAAAGTCGTCCACTTGTGTATACTTGATTCCAAAGTCTTGAGTTCCCTTGAAGTACCTTAGAACTGTTTTTGCAGCAGACCAATGTCCCTCACAAGGCTTTTGCATAAACCTGGAGAGGGTTCCAACATCAAACGAAATGTCTGGTCTGGTAGTATTTAGGTAGTTGAGACTTCCTACAAATTGTCTATACTTTGTCGCATCCTCAAATTCTTTTCCTTCAATGGATGTGAGCTTTAAGTTTTGTTCCATTGGAGTAGTAAGAGGATTGCATTCTGTCATGCCAAACCTATTCAACAGATCTCCAATGTACTTCTTTTGAGAAAGGAATATGGATTTTGGATGTTGAGTTACTTCAATACGAAGATAGTAATGAACATAGCCCAAATCAATCATTTTGGAACCTTTCCTCAATTCCTTCTTTATGGATGCAATGCAACTTTCATTATTCCCTGTCATCAAAAGATCATCTACATATACCACAAGATATACAAATGTTTTGCCAACTTTCTTGACAAATAAAGTTGCATCATCAAGATCATAATGTTTGAAATTGAGTTTCAGAAGATACTCAATTAGTTTTTCATACCAAGCTCGCAGTGCTTGTTTGAGGCCATACAAGGATTTCACAAGTTTGCATACTTTATGTTCATGTCCTTTCACAGCAAATCCTTCTGGCTAGGACATAAAAACATTCTCTTTTAGATATCCATTCAAGAAAGCAATTTTTACATCCATTTGATGGAATTTCCAACCGTTCTGAGCTACTAGGGCAAAGAGTGTCTGGATGGTAGCCCATTTTGCTATGGGGGCAAAAGTCTCCTCATAATTGACCCCTTTCTTATGTGCAAAACATTTTGCCACAAGCCTGGCTTTGTGCTTGTCAAGTGAGCCGTCAACTTTATACTTGTTCTTGTAGACCCACTTGCAGCCAATTGGTTTGGTTCCTAATGGAGGATCAACCAGCTTCTAAGTGCCATTCTTTATCAGGGCATCATACTCCTTTTGCATCGCTTCTTTCCATTGATCATGAGAAGTAGCTTCTTTGAAGGAAATTGGTTTGAAATTTGTGGACAAATTCAATTCACAAACATAAGAAACATCAATATCAACAGGTGAATCAGATTCATCTACATCACCTCCATTTTGCCGGTTCGAATTTCTAGTTCCTATCTTTCCAACCTCATCAGGATGAACACTTTCAAGTGTCTTTATCAACCACTTTGGAGGACCTTTCGCAGATGGTCCAGGCTGCTCTGTTGATTGAGTTGGGACTGAATCAAGATTGAGTCCCCCAATTCTATCAATCACATAACTTAAATCACCATCTGTTGTTGGAGTTTCATGCGGGGGAGAGAGTTCTTCAGAAGAAGATTCCACATGTTGATCTAGTATAGGAATCCCCCCTTCAAGATGTGGAATCTGATTATCAAATTCTTGAAATGATTTTGCATTTGCGAATATATCCAAGCGATCAAGTTTCCACTCAACAACATTGTTAGTTTGGGATGATTCAAGAAAGATTACATCTCTAGATACATCAAACTTTTTATTGACTTCATCATAGAGATGGTATGATTTGGAGGTGTTTGAATACCCCAGGAGGATACACTTATGACTACTTGCACCAAGTTTGTTTCTATGTACCTTTGGTATTAAGGCATAACAGGTGGAATCAAAGACCCTGAGATGCTTTACCAAAGGAACGTGCCCATACCACATTTCATATGGAGTCTTGTTTCTAATAGCATTTGTCATGCGGAAAGAGTTAATTTTGCGGACAACACCAACATCCCTAGAAGCTTAAGGCTTTCTAGTGACAAACAAGACAATTAAGAACAATCCTTCTCTAAATATGCATTTACCATATAAGAAATCAAGTGTTTAGATCCTACCTGTAGTCCAACGTTGTTGTAGTAGTCCAGCCTCGTCGATCCATATGAGCTCCTCCTTCACTTCGAAACCTGCATTCACTAACAATCAAACGATTACATAGCACCTGAATATCTCATAAAATAAAACATATTCAACATACAGACCAAGGAGTATATGAAACAACTCCTTAATAACAAATTGTTGAGAAGAATGGACTTATTTGTATTAATAGGAAACAAAAGAAACCATTACAACCTGAGCCTTGGTGTTGTGCAAGTTCCTCCCAGGGTCGAGCAAGAGTTTTCCTTTACTTTGATAAG
>APFE031502157.1:113554-163454 GCA_000404065.3 Pinus taeda | reverse complement strand
ATTTCATGAGAAATCAAATTTATTGGCACCTTGCCATAAAATCATCTACTATGAAGCAAGAAAAGGAAACCATAAAGAGAAGACTAGAACATGGTATGACTGTTCCTATGAGGCATTGACTCAAAAGGTTTGTCAGAAAACTTGACATTGTTGAACAATTGTCCCTGTATAGGAGAATGATTTTTTGTCTTTTCCTTAATATTTATGAACAATTGAAAATTAAAGCATTAGTTGGAAGCCTGAAATGATGGGAAGAGTGCAGTGAAACAGTAAAAGAAAGGGATCCCTTTGGGTACCCCAATTTCATGATAGTTGTGACTCGAGTCCCTTAATATACACGAATTTTCAAAATCATGGGAGCTTTCTAGATAGGGCTCAAATTAAAGTTTCCTTTGATTTGGCTCTCGATTGTGAAATACAAGCCTCACTTCCACCTGAGGAAGCACAATGAACATTCCTGTCACATCGAATCATGTCTACCCATGGGTATAGGAAAGAGGATGAAGACACTATTGGCACCTATGATTTTACAAAACTGCATCAACAACATGCTAGTGTCATAATAGATGAGGACCCTGAGCATTATGAAGAATATGCATGAGTACATGTAGTGGCTTTAGTTGGGGAGAGATGTTGGGTGAAATATTTGAGGATATTTCATGCATCCCATTCCCCATTTTTCTCCATTTTCCCTCATTTAACCTATGATTTCTCTAGTACAATGACACTCCCTCTAATTAAGAAGATATGTTTTTCTTTGTCATATTATTATGCTATTTTTTGCTAAGTATTGAACTAAACAATTATTTCTTTGGGATGACTAACCAGGGTATCTTTGGAAGAGTTCCTTTGAATGTTTTTCTTTCAAATGTTTCCATAACTATTGATAACCATGGGTGAACAAAAGTTGTTGTTTATTGTTGCATAGTGTGACTTGATGTTACTAGCTATTACACCCTAGGTTTTCCATTTCTTGTTGTTACACCACAAAGCTATTGTTACACTGCGAATTGTGAACACTGTAGTCACCATTTTGAAAAACAACTGTCAAGGGATGCATGAAGTAATTCCATGCAGACAGTTAAGAAGACCCGAGCAGTTACAATTGTGTCTAAACAAGAGTGGTGTAACCATAAAAAATAGTTATCAAAAGTAGTTTTTAATAATTTATATATTTCCATTATTTCTCTTAGCTTAATCAACAAGAGAATCACAAGATTCTCATGACTGATTTATTTGCCTAATCTTGGGCCTTTTTCAAGAATTTATAAAAGATCTTAGTCTCATGAGAAGGGGGTGACAATGAACAATAGAGATAGTACCGACATTTTAATATTGTACCTTTTAACTATTTTGACACAAGCATATATTTGGTGATGTTACTCCAAATTCTGTGTTGAATTCTTAAATAGTTTTCGTTTTACTCCTGCACCCTGGTAGGGAGGATGGGTCCTCTTCTTTAGCAAGGATTACAATGTTAATAGGATAGTTGTTTTTTATGTGTAAGTGTGGATTTATTATTATTGTTGCACACATTTCATTGTGGGATATATATACTTCTTATTTCAGATTCATTATGTGTTGTTACATAGGTTAATCAATTCTATGTTATTCAATTTTGTTATATCTTTAGCTGATAGTGTATGGCATGCCTGTATTTTTTCTGAAGTTCTTATGAAGTGTGGATGATTTCCTTTTCAAGTGTGTTTTATTCCTATAGTGCGCCTTTTAATTCCTAAAAGCATGTATTTCCATTCTACAAGAGTGATTTAATTTCTGCAAGTGTGTTCAGTGACATCGATTCTCTTTTTCTTGGGTGTTACATGTATGGCACAAATAGTGCAAAAACATTTAAAATAAAAAGATCTTCCCTTGTTGATAATTAATGATTGTGGTTTAGTTAATTTAGGAGTGATAAAACCTCACAAACACTTCGCTCATTTGACTATGTAGTCATGGAGCACGTGGGTGATGAAATAAATAATGCGGTTGATAGGTTATCCAATTGGGGTAGTCATCACCAAGGTTGGGAATTTCTCAATCACTAGCCTTTCAACTCACAAAATTCCCACCTTGACGAGTTTAGTAGGACACTGGCCTCAAAACAGGCATCCATGATGGGGGCGACAAGCATTGAGGAAATCTAAACGTGTGGCTTATGATGACAAACACATGGAATTTGGTGTGGATGTCAGTCACCTCATCCTCTCAACGCATTAATAGTATGGCGAAAGTTAAGATACGTTGTGTGAAATTTCCATCAGTTATGTTGAGATTGGGAATAGGTCATGGTCGTTGGTATATTGATTTTGTTTATCTCTATGCTTGGTACGATGTTACGGTATTTTGGTGGTCTGTTGTTAGTATGATGAGTTATGGTGGTATTATCGGTCTCTCTAGTTGGTGCCCTGCATGATAAGGGTGTTGTTTTCGTAGTCGATGCATCCTCCTCAACCTTTGGGTCATAGAATTGATAAATTTTCTTTCTAGTGTGTTTTTTCCTACTTTTTTCAGTAGTCTCAGTGCTTTGTATCTAGTTATGAGGTTGATCCTTGATCCTTCTGATGGGTGGTTAGTCAATTTTGTTCTTGGATTCCTTTTGTGTTTTCATGGGAGTTTGTTTATCTTGTCAACTGGTTTTCTTCTAGGATCTTTTATTTTTGAAGCTTTTCTGAGGCCGCCCTCTACCCACGACTGGGTAGTCAACTATTTGGTATGGTGGGGGGATGTTTGGCTTAAGGGTTTCAAGGCATTTGCTTATTATAGGGGTTTTTGTGACTATTGGATTGATGGTTAACTGTCATGTCGATTAGTCTATGTCTCTGTTCCTTGTAGCCTCTTCTGTAGAGTCATTGGTAGTCCTTTGGTATGCTTGTGGAGTTTCTTTGTCACAGTTTCATTTACTACTCCTTGAGCTGGAGATAGTGGGTTAGTAGTACCTTGTCATCAAAATATTCTAGAAAACTTTTGGTTGATAGTTGCTTTGGTACACATTGTGTTGAGTTGGGTGGAAATGTTGTTAGATAGTTATCTTACCTCTGTTATAATGTGACCCATGTTATGCAATTTTCACTCTTTTCCCCATTTGAAATGAATTTCGGCTAGCCAGGAAGGGTTTCGTAAGAGTTTGAAGGTGGCAGTGCTAGATAAGGTGCCTGCGTGCTCTGCGTGGGGAGGTAGAACCCATGACAGCATGGGCTAGGTGATATCGAGGGCTTGTGGTGGTCGGGGCAACTTGAAGGCAACCCACGGAGGGTGAACAATGGGGGTTGTGAAGCTAGCGAGTGTGACGGGTAGGGGTGGTGTTGGTGGAGAGGGTAAGAAATGTTGACTTAGGCGTGGAGGGACTGCTGGTAGACAATGGTATTATGAGGGTTTTTGGGACCTAGTCTAATATGTGTTGGACCACTTGGAAAGTTATTATAAGACTGGGAAGGAAGAACACGATGCAGTAATTTCTACACTCAACCAACTGCATTATTTTCAATGTCATGTCTGGGAGAGGATTGCAGTTGTATGGGGTGGTCAGAATCTACTATATAAGAAAGTGGGAAAGTTGGACTCATGGATGGCTCATTTCGAGAACACGTTGGGTGTCCTTACCGCCGCCCTTCTCCTCCAGGGACTGGTCCGGATAATCCAACCTCTATTACCTATGATGACTGAGCATGGTTATAGGTGTTCTACTTGTCTTATTTGTATTTTGGTGCTTTTGGGCTCATAAGTTATGGACTATGTCTCTAGTTGTCCTTCTGTTTATATGCCATATGTTGTTAGTGGTTGTCAACAAACCTGGTTAGAATAAGTCTATCTATATTTTGACATTGATGTATTTATTTTATAATCATTGAATATAACCTTAACTTACCAAAAACATTTAAATTATATAAATTTAACTATTTTAATTTGTAATAAAAATAAGATAAAATTTTCTACAAAATATAATTATGAAAACCGTAAATCATAAGGAATTTAAAAAAATGTACGTGAATAAGAAGATTGTAACTTGTCTTCAATAATTATTATTATTGTTGGTGACTTAAGAGGTTGAATAATAGTGTCACAAGAGATTACAAGAGATAGAATTACAAAGGCTATATAGTACTAACTGAAAGGAGGAGGTTAATCGTCATTTAAAAAAAAATAAGAATAAAAGTAAAACTTTATTGAGGAAAGAGGTAATTAAATTAATAGTCATTTAAAAAAAATAAAAATAAAGGTAAAATTTTATTGAAGAAAGAGATAATTAAATTAATTTATTATTTTAGAAGGAGAGAAAATGAATATGCTGATGATTAAAAGGCAGTGTAATAATAAAAAGTTAAAAAACATTGTAATAATAAAAAATTAAAATTATTAGAAACATTAAAGGTAAAATTAATAAGTTACGAAGAATCTAGGGAAAATAATTAAATGGTATTAGAGAGAATATATCAGGATACTTATTTATTTTAAGAATAATGTTGATTTGAATATATTAAATAGATAAGAAAAAACCAAGATATTAATGAAATTTAAATATTAGTAATAGCCAAATTACGTTATTCAGCAATAGAACCATTTTGATGGGTAATACTGCAAAAAGTGATCAAACCATTTTGATAGGTAATACTTGTAAAAAGGCCAAGATATTTTACATTTTAAATTAAGACATAGTTTAATTTTAGATTAAATTAAATAGAGATTAAATTGAGAGGTGAGGTAGAAATATATATATTAAAAAAAATATGCAATAAGATTTTGTAATTTTATTTTGGCTTTGGTATGGGCTTTGTTAAAATATTATTTGCCAATAAAATAGTTTTTCAATATCAAATGATTAAAAAACCATAACTTATTTCACACTAAAATGGATTATGGTTGACATATGGTTTTCTAGTGACTTGCTATTATTAAGTTATTTATTGGCAGATGTTAACAACACATGGTAAAGCCAACCCAAATATTCATGGCTATAATATATATATATATATATATATATTATTCTTTACTTATAGTTGAAATGACATTTTCATGATATATTTCTTGTTAATTTAATTAAAATTCAGTAAGATATTTTTTTAAAGTTGAGTTTATATTGTTTATCTGGTAAAATTTGAAGTGTTCTGTGGGGTTCTTTCATGAGTAAAATTTTATATATTCAAAAATGCATTTCAAATACGAAAAAATCATATTCTTTGTTAAAATTGTTTTCTATAAGATTAGGGAAAAAGTCTATTTTTTTCATAAGTTTTAATATAATATAATATAATATATATATATATAATATATTATATATATATATATATATATTCTAACTTATAAAGAAATAGATTTTTTCCCTAAAATCTATATATAATATATACTATATATATAACATTTTTTTTAAATAAATAGGAAAACAAATGAGAGATAACTACCTCTGGGATAATTCTCAATCATATATTTCCATTATTAGTAAAAATATTTTGTGAATATTCCATAAATGATAAATGTTATCATTTACATATTAATTATTGATAATTCAAATAAAATTTTGGAAACCTTATACTAATAATATAATGATTCATGATTGATGAACATCCATACAACATCCATCTCAGAGAATTGGGAGCGGAGGCGGGAGGAAGGTCACGGGCGCACCGAACCTGCTAGGGTTTCTGCAAATTTCCTGCGACGGCAGGCTCCAGACTGCGCTAGCCAGATCTGACAGGATCATCAAGCGTCCGGCTTAAGGACTGGGCGCTCAGAAGGAATGGCTTCCCCCTCTGGGGCGGAAGGGGACAAGCCGCCAACCAAAAAAAGCCAGCAAGGACCCGAGGTGAGAACCAATGAGGATCAAGACGCGGACGGATCAGATGCGGAGAAACCACAGAAGATCAACGGCGATCAAGAACAACATGAAAATCCAAAGGTGAGTTCCTCTACATGTAAGCCTGTTGCTGCTCACAGGCCTGAAGTAGAACTACCTAGTCATCGTATTAATGCAAGAATCCAATATATGAGAGATCATGCTCTCATAGGAAAATTTATCAGGCTCTGGTCGACCGAAAAAGCTCTGAGAAACTGGATCAATGTCGTATGGCGTCCAAAAGGAGAAATAACCCTACTTCTGGGGCCAAAAGGTTTTTTCGCAGCTATCTTTAACTCTCTGGAAGACAGAAACAGAGTGTTTGAAGGAGGTCCGTACTTCTTCAACTCAGCTGGGCTATTCCTTCGAGAATGGATTGCTCGCTTTAATCCAGACAAGGAAGATCTTAGCTATGCACCAGTTTGGATCCGATTATACTCTTTGCCCTGGGAATATTGGGAGGACGACTCTCTTAAATCTATTGGCTCGGCTCTAGGTGACTTTGTTAAGGTCGCAGAAGAAACTAAGGCAGTTCGACACACTACCTATGCTTCATATGCAAGAATCTGCGTTTATATGGACTTGAAGCAACTGTTGCCGGACACGATGAGGCTCTTTCATGAGGAGCAGGACTGGATCCATGTTATAGACTATGAACATGTGCCTTTCCGTTGCAGAAAATGCCATGTCATAGGACATCTCTTCTGAGATTGTCCCCTGAATAACAAGCCCCCTACCCAAAATAATCAGGCACAACAATCCCAGGATGGATTCACCAAGGTTCCAAATAGAAGACGAGGCAACAAAAAAACCATGAATCCTCCCAAGCAGATGCCAGAAGAGAAGTCTAAACCCTCCACCAGCAACAGTTTTGACGCCTTAGCAACCTCAGAAGACCAGGGAGAAGATATGGTGGAAAAAAATACAAAGCCCGCTTGTAAGTCAATAGCACAAAAAGAACAACTCGAAGTCAGGAAGAAGGCAACAAGTTCGGAACCCTGGAATAACCCAGCAATGGAAATAGATAACAATAGTCCCAAACAGGAGAAAAGTAAAGAAGCCGAAGAAAGCACACAAGATCCGCAAATAATGGAAGAAGACGGTGAAACAATAGACATAGGGGAGCTTGATATCTTGGGCCTTGAACAGGCCTGCAAATATGGTAAATTTGACAAAATTACTGATACGCAGGTCGACAATCTAGTAGAAGTACTAAGCAAAGCTCAGAAAAAGTATTCTTTAGGAGTGCAAAAAGGAAGCCAATGGGCTGGAAATTTTTTCTCAAAAGTCAGTAAAAAAAGAGGCCGCAAATCCACATTGGAAAGGACCATCAAGATTGGTGAAGTCTTGGTTGAGTCTGGCAGATATGCCAAACTTACCAAGTATTACAATTCCAACCCCAAATTGTCTCAATGAAGCTAATATCCTGGAATATCAGAGGGCTAAATGGCCCTAGGAAAAGGAAACTTCTAAAAAATCTGATCATGGATGAAAAACCCACTATTCTATTCTTACAAGAAACAAAATGCAACTTGACATTTCTAGAAAGAACTGCAGCAAAGGCCTAGCCAGGCGCACAAATCATAGCGGTTGAAGCGCAAGGAGCTTCAGGAGGTTTGGCAATCTTATGGGATGCCAGTAAATTCCAATTGCAAAATATTCATGCCAACAAACACTTTATTCAAGCAATCTTTCACCTCCTAGGCACGAATATACATGGACATATCATAAATGTCTATTTCCCACAAGAATCACAGCAGAAGGTGGAAATTCTCGAGACAATCTCACATCTCAACTCTGACAGACCTTATCCTCTCTGGGTGGCCGGAGGGGACTTTAATATGATCGCATCCCTAGAAGAGAAGCAAGGAGGCGGATGCAGGATTAACAGAGACGGTTCCCTTCTCAAAGATTTCATCAACAACAACTGGTTGATTGATGTCTCCACATCCAATGGCTTGTATACCTGGACCAACAAGAGAGTTCACCCAATGCAAATTGCCTCTAGATTGGATAGATTTCTAATTTCTGACAATGTTGTCCACACAGGAGGAGAATTCTTAGCCCACATTATCCCTTTCTCCGGATCAGAGCACTGGCCAATTGCATTGCATTGGAATAGGCCTGGAACAAATGTCAAAAGGCCTTTTCGATTCGAAGCTTTCTGGTTGTCTCACCCAGAATTCAACGAATTCATCCAAACAACTTGGCAGGAGTGCAACCCAACGGCGCCTACAAAAATGGCAAGATTCCAAATGAAACTAAAAATGCTCAAAGGAGAGATAAAACAATGGAACAAGAACACCTTTGGTAATATACTCAAAGAGAAGCCGATCCTCATTCAAGAGGTCAAACAGATACAACAAAAAATTATTATGGAAGGACGATCAGACGAATTAATGCAAAAAGAACAGAAGGCGGAACAAAAACTACTAGAACGTGATCTGCAAGAGGAAATTCTATGGCGACAGAAATCCCGCATTCGCTGGCTAAAGGAAGGAGAGAAGAATACCAAGTTCTTCCATAAAACTATGATGCAAAGGCGAATGCACAATCATATCTCTCAACTAAATAATGCTCAAGGCGAACAAGTTGAAACTCAGGAGGGCATAGAAAAGGAGTTTTTACAATACTTCAAGGCAATGTCTCAGGAGCCTAACATTAACCGAACAGAGGAGATTGACAGAATCTCACGCAATATCCCTCGCCTGATAACAGAGGACCGCAATACTTTTCTTCTCAAGCCCATCAATCTACAGAAGGTCGAGATTGCTGCAAATTCTCTAAAGGCAGGCAAAGCCCCGGGTCCTGATGGCTTCACTTCTAACATCTTTCATCACTTCTGGGAGTTGATCAAATGGGAAGTCTAGCAAATGGTTGAAGAGTCGCGATCCATGAGGTGGATGTATCCTGGATTAAATGCAACTTTCATAGCTCTAATATCGAATTCTGAAAACTCCAATTCTCCGGAAAAATTCAGACCCATCGCCCTATGCAACATCATTTATAAAATCGTTTCCAAGGTAGTGGCGCTTCGGCTGAAGCCATTGCTACCACTAATCATATCGCCAGAACAATCAGGCTATGTTGAGGGGAGAAAAATCACAGATGGGATCATTCTTACCCACGAAATAATTCATTCCCTCAAGCAAACGAAAAAGCCAGGTATTCTTCTCAAAATTGATTTATCTAAAGCATTTGATAGCATTTGTTGGGAATATATGCAAAAAATCTTAAAGGCATTTGGGTTTGATGCAGCTTGGATTCGATGGATAAGCAGCCTCATCTCTTCCACTTTCTTCTCCATCCTTGTAAATGGTATTCCTTCCTCCACCTTTCACCCTTCTAGAGGTATCCACCAAGGAGACCCTCTTTACCCCTTTTTGTTTGTAATCATGGCGGAAGGACTAGGCCGTAGTATCAAAGCAGCAATTTCAACCGGAAACCTCAAAGGCATTTCGATTCATCAAGCACCTACTTCCTCCCATCAGCAATTTGTTGATGACAACATGATATTTGGGCATTCCTCTGTTCAAGAAGCTCGATCCTTAAATTCTATTCTTGACACTTTTTCCAAAGCCTCTGGTGCCCTCATAAATAAAGTGAAGTCCCAAATCTTCTTTTTTAACACCCCTCCCATTACTCAACGAGCCATAGCGCGCATCATAGGCTTCTCTATTTCTTCCTTGCCTTCCAAATACTTGGGTGCACCTCTCATTGCTTCAGCCCTAAAACACTCATCTTGGACCAATTTGCTTGAAAAACTGGAAGAAAAATTATTCCAATGGACTCACAGAGCCCTGAACATGGCAAGTAGGATTGTGCTCATCAAAGCAGTGCTTCAATCCATGCCGCTTTATCTTTTTTCCATAATGGCGGCGCCGAAATGGGTGTTGAAGGCAATCAGACAACTCCAACGTAATTTCCTTTGGGGCAGTTCGGGACCTAACAGGAAATGGGCATTAGTGAAATGGGAAAAAGCTTGCACTCCTAAAATAGCAGGGGGAATAGGGCTCAGGGATCCAGAACACAGCAACTCAATCATGGGAGCTAAAATCTGGTGGAAATGGCTAACCTTCCCAAACACTCCATGGGCACGTTTATGGAACGCCAAATATGCCAGCAACTTGCCTCTGGAGGAAATAATTAGAATGACGGAAATGAGCAAGGGATCAGCAATCTGGAATTCTGTAATCAAGCACAGAGAACTAATACAAAACAACAGCTTTTGGGAGGTAAAGGAAGGCAGCCTGGCAAGATTTTGGACAGATTCCTGGCAGCAATTTCCCCCTATAAAAACGCTGATCCAAGGACTTCAAGATCAAGACATAAATCAAATGGACAAGGTCAACAAATTCTGGAAACCCAACCTAAATTCAGAGCACAGGGAATGGAAAACAATAAATCAAATTATACCAGACAGCACAGAGGCCACTCAACTCTCGCTCGCAGAGGAATTAAAGAAATGAAGGATTCTCAAGGAAGCAGGGGCGGAAAAACTAAGGTGGGGATACGAAGAGAAAGGCATATTCACTGCCAAGGAGGCTTACAAAATCATCTTAAAGGATCGACTCAACAAGGATAAAGCTTGGGAGAAAATATGGAATCCATCAATATGGCCAAAAATTTCGACCTTCCTATGGCTTCTGGCTCATAACAGGATCCTCTCCTGGGACAACCTTCAAAAACGGAAATTTGCTGGCCCCTCAATATGCCTCAATTGTAAAATGGAGGAGGAATCCGCTGTTCACCTGATGTTAAACTGTCCTTTGAGCAGGCACATATGGGAAAAAGTCTCTTTCAGAAGTCGCAAAGATGGAAGGGTGCAGGGAGATATCCTCAACACGCTGCGAAAATGGCCCCAGACGCCTTATCAAAGCAAAATTCTTAACACTCTTTGGCAAATTGTCCCAGGGATCGTGCAGTGGAATATATGGAAAGAGCGGAATCGGAGGATATTCAAAGATCAAGAACTACCACTGGAGCAAGTATGGAAAATCATTCACACCAACATACAAGAAACTCTGTCTTCTAAACATTGGGCTTCTGAAGATTTTCCCACCAATCCACAGGAACAACATATTTGGAGCAACTGGCAAATCAACATTCGAGCTCCTCAGGCTCCTCAAGATAGCTCGACCATTCAACATGTTTCCCCATCCCGGTGGACTCCTCCTCCTCTTAATACCTATTTGCTCAACTTTGATGGAGCATCGAAAGGTAATCCAGGCAACACAGGCTATGGAGGCGTTATAAGAAACTCTCAAGGCCAACCACTCAAAATTTATTATGGTTCAATAGGCTGGAACACTAATAATGCAGAAGAATTGGAAGGCCTCTGGAGAGGTCTCAATTTAGCATACATTTAGAGACTGACTCCTCTCATAGTGGAAGGAGATTCTCAAATCATAATAAATATGATCACAAAGATCCAACAGGGCAAGGAAGTCCAGAATGTGAGTAACAGTTGGAGATTAGCTACCAGGTTAAAGACACTCGAAACTTGGATCCGAAATCACAATGCAATATCCTTCAAACATATCAGAAGGGAAGGAAACAAATTAGCTGACTTTCTAGCTAATTTAGGAGTGGTTAAAGGCGATGAATTTTTCGAAGGATCATTGCAGGGTTCTTCCTCAGACTCTGAAATTAATACCTTCAAGAATATCCTTACCAATGATATGAAAAACAGAGATGAAGCTCACCCGGATGCGGGTGCCTGGCGTGTTAATGAGGGAATTAATGGAACGCCACACGGGAGGACGGACGGCAGATGTCCCAATTCTGGAAGGGGTGATCACCATGAAAACCATTTATAGCTTGCCGCCGAAGGTGAAGGGCATTCAATGCACTTTAATGCTACGTTGGGTTCAGGACAAAGGCCTCAGGATTAACAGGATGGCGGAGGAGGGATGCCGTTCATTCTACCGGTTTCATGTTCTGTTGCCTGGGGGGAAAGAATGGTTTGAATACAGACCAGTTTTCTGGCAATTGCAACCCTTCTTGGCCTATCTGCATTTGATTGCAATCGTAGGCAAGTGGAAGTGTTTGGGGGCGCATTCTCACAACAGTGATAGCAGGCAGCTACCCTGGTGCGTCTTTCCGTGGCATTCCGAGTTGCTTTCACCCTCTGTCCATTGTATTAGCAGTATGGCTCCGAGATACAGAGCCACACCACGTCGGGGGCACCATCAGGGCCAAAGGAGTGGGATTGGTAGACGAGGAAATCGAAGCCCAAGGAGAATTTCCCCCCTCAATTATGCCTCCCCTTCCTCGATCAGAACAGGGGACTCTGGGCAGTCCTTAAACCATTTGGTGCAAACGGCAAGGTTTCATTACCGCCGTAGAACTGCTCGTCTAGTTATCTCGACGCTAATTACAATCATATTCGAAGAAGAAGATGAGACGGAGGGCTCTCTAGCGGAGGATTCATCGGCGGAGGGCACTGAACCAGAGCATTCACCTGGGAATTCTAATATTTCTTCGCCCAATTGGGGAAAGGAGGACAGCTCCTATTCCCCATCTTCACCAAGCAAACTGGTCGAAGAAATCTCTCCGGCACCCACAGAGGAACAAATTGAGGCTAGGGCGGAGATGGGCAGCATGCTGGACTTGAATCAGCCCATAATCGTTCCAGATAAGCCGACAATTCCCCAGGGACGGGCAGAAGCCACCACCTCTGCTTCTCAACAGCAAGTAGAGCCCACGCTGCCGGACTTCCACTAATCCAACACTCTTTATCCAAAATTGCCGCCAGGCATGAAGTTGGAGGATGTTCCTGAGGTTATGGAAATCTCTTGGGAGCCGCTGGACGAGTTCAAAGTCTACAAGCCGGAGAATGATAAGTAAATGGTCTTCCCCTGCAATTTTTGAAGGTATGCTCTTAACTTGTTGGAAATCATCTTTGATTTTGGTGGTCATGTTTATGGACAAGGTCGGTTATGGTCATCGTCATGGTCGAGGGGATGAGTACAACTGGGTGCGGTTTTGTCAATGGTTTGGGTCGCTAGTTATGATCGATGTGCTCAATTAGGTTCCTGATGGTCCGTCGGGTCTGGTCTGGTCGTAGTTTTGATCCTGGTGTTACAGCAGTCATAGGTGCGAGCTCTGGCTCCCGCTCAGCAGATGGTGCCTGTTTGAAGGGTCACGGTTTCAAGGCCTATAGCCCAGATTCTGGAAACGGAAACCTGGCTGCAGAAACTCATTCAGAAATGATCTCTCCAATCCTTATCACTTAGGAAATTTTGTGTTTTGTATGGATACTTTTTGAACATGAACTATCCACTTCTTACTCTTCTATTGTAAGAGGCGCTAGCCTCAGTGGTTCTGTTAGTTTTGTTGCAAGTTTGACAGAGAGCTGCAAGCTTCAGTGGCACTCTCAGAGGTTTTGCCCTCTTGTATATACTTTTTCTTCTTTAATATAAATAGATTAGCCATTGCGTAGAAAAAAAAATATAATGATTCAAATGTAAGTAATAAAAAAATATCTATATCTCTTGAAATTGACAAAAACAAAAGCCACAAAAATATACACGTAGAAAACAAAGAAAATGATTTTAGTAATTTTTTTTTTAAATTAAAATAATAGAGATATACAAGAGAAAACAAGCCAAAAGAAACCATTCATGAACTGTCAGACCGAGACGTAACTCCTCAAATCAGAACTCATTTTATTCACTCAGGTTGTTCATTATTATATAAAAGAGGGAGGGACTATTCAGTTCATCTCCCGATGACTCTCTATTTTCTCTATTATTTATTTACACTAATTATAGTTGTACATCCAATCCCTCTCAGTAGGTGTCAACATTCCCCCCTTTAATCTGAAGGGATGTTGGTGAGTCCAAGCATCGTTCTGAATTTTTCAGGATTTTCTCCTCCAAGTGCTTTGATGAAGATGGTTGCAATTTGCTCATTACGGGAACAATGGCGGAGATGGATTGTTTTGGCCTCAACATGATGTCGAATCAGATGATATTTAGTATTGATGTGATTTGTTTGATCATGGACCTTTGGGTTCTTGGCCGACTTTATTGTAGAGGTATTGTCAATAATGGGTGGAGTCGATTGTACTTGTTTTACCTACAAATCTTCAAGAATTTTCCTGAGCCACACAATTTCTTTTGTTGCCTCAACTACTGCCACATATTTTGCCTCTGTTGTGGAATCTGTTGGAACTTTTTGTTTGAGTGATCTCTAGGAGACAACTCTTGATCCAAGACTCATAGCATAACCTGAAGTAGATACCCCAATTTCTTTATCTCCATCGAAGTCTGAATGAGAGTATCCAATCAAGCTGAAGTTGCCCACCTGTGTATACTTGATTCCAAAGTCTTGAGTTCCCTTCAAGTACTTTGGAACTCTTTTTGCAGCAGACCGATTTCCCTCACAAGGCTTTTGCATAAATCTAGAGGGGATTCCAACAACAAATGAAATGTCTGGTCTGGTAGTAGGTAAGTAGTTGAGACTTCGTACAAGTTGTCTATACTTTGTTGCATCCTCAAATTCTTTTCCTTCAATGGATGTGAGCTTTAGGTTTTGTTCCATTGGAGTAGTCAGAGGATTGCATTCAGTCATGCCAAACCTGTTCAATAGATCTCCAATTTACTTCTTTTGAGAAAGGAATATGGACATCAAATATTGAGTTACTTCAACAACAAGATAGTAATGAACATAGCCCAAATTAGTCATTTCAAAACCTTTCTTCAATTCCTTTTTTATTGATGCGATGTAGCTTTCATTGTTCCAAGTCATCAAAAGATCATCTTCATATACAAAAAGATATACAAATTTTTTGCCAACTATTTTGACAAAAAAACTTGCATCATCAACATCATAATGTTTGATATTGAGATTAAGAAGATGCTCAGTTATTTTTTCATACGAGGCTTGAGGTGCTTGTTTGAGGCCATACAACGATTTCACAAGTTTTCGTACTTTATTTTCCTAACCTTTCACAACAAATCCTTTGGGCTGGGACATAAAAACATTTTCTTTTATATCTCCATTCAAGAAAGTATATTTTACATCCATTTGATGGACTTTTGAACCGTTCTGAGTTGCTAGGGAAAAGAGTCATCAGATGGTAGCCCATTTTGCTGTGGGGGCAAAATACTCCTCATAATAGACCCCTTCCTTCTTTGGAAAACCTTTTGCCACAAGCCTAGCTTTATGCTTGTCATGTGATCCATCAGCTTTATACTTATTCTTGTAGACCCACTTGCAGCCAATTGGTTTGGTTCCTAGTGGAGGATCAACCAGATTCGAAGTGCCATTCTTTATCAGGGCATCATACTCCCTTTGCATTGCTTCTCTCTATTCATCATGAGAAGCAACTTCTTTGAAGGAGTTTGGTTCAAAATTTGTAGACAAATTAAATTCACAATCATAAGAAACATCCATATCAATAGGTGAATCAAAGTCATCTACATTACCTATGATTTTACATTTTGAATTTCTAGTTCCTGCCTTTCCAACCTCATCGGGATGAACACTTTCAAGTGTCTTTGTTAGCCACTTTGGAGGACCTTTCTCAGATGGTCTAGGCTGCTTCGTTGATTAAGTTGGGACTGAATCAAGATTGAGTCTCCCAATTCTATCAATCACATCACTCAAAGTATCATCCACTGTTGGAGTTTCATGCAAGGGTGAGAGTGCTTCAGAAGAAGATTCCACGTGTTAATATAGTATAGGAATCTCCCCTTCAAAATGTGGAATCTGATTATCAAATTCTTGAAATGATTTTTTGTTTTTGAATCTATCCAAGCGATCAAGTTGCCTCTGAACAACATTGTCAGTTTTGGATGAATCAAGAAAGATCACATCTCTAGATACAACAAACTTTTTTTTGACTTCATCGTAAAGATGGTATGCTTTGGAGGTGTTTGAATACCCCAAGAAGATACACTTGCGACCTCTTGCACCAAGTTTTTTTTCTGTGTACCTTTGGTATCAAGGCATAACATGTGGAACCAAAGACCATGAGATGCTTTACTGAAGGAATGTGCCAATACCACATTTCATAACGAGTCTTGTTTCTGATAGCATTAGATGGACATCTATTCTTTATATGTAAAACACATATAACTGCATCATCCCAAAACATCATTTTTATATTTTTGAAGAACAACATGGAGCATGCCATATTTAAGATTGTCCTATTAATTCTTTTAGCTACACCGTTCTGTTGGGGACTATAAGGCATAGTTTTTTGATGGTTGATCCCACGTTGGCGAAGATTGTTTTCAAATTAATTTGAAGTTTATTCTTTTCCATTATTAGTGCGAATGGAGCCAATATGATATTGTGCATCATTTTCAACCCATGCATCAAAGTTCTTGAATGTTTGAAAAGCATCAGATTTGTTCTTCAATAAATAAACCCAACACATTCTAGTGTAGTCATCGATAAATGTCATCATATATTTATTTCCATTTGCAGAAGGAACAGACATTGGACCATATAAATCTGGATGAATGAGTTCAAGTTTTCTATGTGCTCTTGGATGTGAATCATAAAAACATTGTTTGCTATGCTTTCCCAGAATGTAAGCATCACATTGCTTAAGTTTCCTAGTAATTGTAGGCAAACCAGTAACACCATTTTTCTTCAACAAGCGGAGGATATCATAGTTCAAATTTCCAAATCTAGCATGCCATAATAAACTTGATGCAAGCGTACCTTCTTCATAATGAAAACTGTATGAGAAATTTTGTGCACGAGTAGAGGTACCCTGCAGCTTGAGAAGCCTTTCTTCTTCTATCCCCATCATGACAAGTGAGTGGTCAGATGCTTTTCTCACCTTAAGCTTGCCATTAAACATATGAATGGAGTGATCTTGCTGGCAGATATGGACCAAGGACAAAGAGTTTCTCCTCAACTATGGGAGATATAGAACATGATGCAGAAGAAAGTCTGGAAGACCAGACAATTTAAGCCTAATTGTGCCAAGCCCTAATGTCTTGAGTATTGATTGGTCTGCAAAGTATATTGCTCCATCAACATTGTCAGTAAATTATTCAAAAAAATATTTTCTATGAGTCATGTGGAAAGTTGCTCCTGAATGAAGCAACCAATCATTTTTTGAAGAAGCAAGTGAAGCATTAAATAAGTTTTCATTTACTCCAATATTACATTGTGCCACAACATAATGAGCAGATTCAGGTGATTTACCTTTGTCATTATCATTAGTTTTACCTTTTGGTTGGTTTCTTTGTTGCTAAATTTTGTCCCAAGGTAACTTGCATGTGCAGTCATCATGTTATCCATTTCTTTTGCAGCATATACAGTGCAAATATGACTTTTCTCCTTGAGAGTGTCTACCCCCCCGCCTCTAAAATATCTTCCTCTTCCTCTTCAACCACCTCTTCCTTTGGAAAAATCTCGGGCAAGATTCTTTTCTTTATGAGTAAGGCACACAGCCTCTTCAAAAGATTCAGGGGTTGTCTTCTTTTCAAAAGCTTTCTCTCTTTCAACAATTTCTTCTTATAGGAGAGTGAAAGCTAATATCTTTGAGATTTCCATTTGCTTGAAATGACTCAATATAATGGGAGTAAGTAGGATAAAGTGCCTTGACAAAAGAAATCAGAGGAATATCCAATTCAAACTTAGTTACTTTGATATCATTCATTATAGATTTTACTTCAGATGCAAGAGCAACATGATCATTATTTTGTAATTCAAGGGTGAAGAGTTTAATCATGAGTTGAACAAATTCAAGTGCAGAGTGTGAGCCATAAAGTTCCTTCATCTTTTGTAAGTCTTCGAATGCATTTGAAAATGGTGAAATGTGTTGACTCACCTCTTCACTTACTGATGCTGCAATGAATGCATAGGATTTGTTGTTCTTATTTTCCTAATTGGCGAGCTCCTTGTCTAAGGTAGGCTGGATTGGTGCTTCGTCTCCTTCTCCAACACACACTCCTTTCCATAGCTCATTAAAAATGAGAGTGTGTTGGATTTTGTGACCATTTAGGATAATTCTCCTTTCCATTGAGAACTACTCCCACAATAGATATAGTTGAATGCATTGTAAAATCTATGTATAGTGGAGAAAAATATTGCTGATGCAAAATTTTACTCGTAAAATGATTGTTATACCAATGATGCTCAACTTAACAACATTTAACGTTCACTCGAATACTAGAGTCTGACTAAAGCTGTGTAGTTCTTTTGCTATTGTGTAGGGCAGAGATGAAGAATAGAGATGAATCAACAAAGATGAGTAGTGGAAATGAGTGGAAGAGAAATACAGAGGAGGATCGTTGATGCTAGGAAATTAATGGTTATCACAAGCAAATCAAGTCTCGGTGTTAACCAAGATAGAGGGCATTTTTAGAGTGATAAGCGAGATTTTAGGAGGATGATAAATTGTAAGTGGTATTTAGTGGAGAGCACCTGATTCCATTCAATGGTGGACACGTAGAATCTAAAGGAGAGTGAAAAATTGCTTATTCTGAGTGGGTGACTCTCATGCAAGTTCTCCACCCAAAATCACTATAGACTGTCGGATCTTGGGATTTGAGATCTACGGTGGAGAATGAGCCCAAAGAGAGAGAAAAAAGAACACATTTTGGTTGGGTAATTCTTGTGTATGTAGTCGACCCAAAATCGATGTTAGTCATCGAGTCTTGAGATTGAGATCAACGGTGGAGAATGAGCTCAATAAAGTGAAACCTCGGGAACTATGTCCGAGTGGGTTACGTCATCACCATTGGTAGTTTATATGAAAAAGGATATGCGGTGAATAAGAAAATGTATGCAGAGCTTCAAATACGAAAACATTAGTGATGGGTATGATCGCATCACAAACATGCAGCGGTATTGATCAGGGCAGAGAGACTAGTGATATACGATTAAAAGCGGACCAGACAATATTTATATATGTGGGTTCATAAAATTTGATATTTGGCCCAAGGTAGGAAATCCAAGTTACTACATCAACTTGGGCTTCAATGCGCCATTAGACGCAATGACAATGAATGAGATTTCGCAGGGTTTTGGTAGAGATGTGAGCCTACAAAGGATGCCAAACAAAGGCAAAATAGAATAGGAGTTACAAATTAAACTGGAAGCCAAAAACTGGCACCTACTTAGATACCGTGTCACACCAGGAGGTAACTCCTCAAATCAAAACTCGTATTATTCATTCAAGTTGGTCATTATTATACACAAGAGGGAGGACTATTCGGTTCATCTCCCCATGACTCTCTATATTCTCTATTATTTATTTACGTTAATTACATTTGTACAACCAATCCCTCTAATTAGGTGTCAACATAAACCAAAAAAAATTGTTATTTTTTTCTCTTTCTCATACAATTTTCTAATAAACTTATAAAATGAGATTAAAATTTTGTAGTTTTATTTTTATCGTTTAATAAAAAGACTTACCTATAGTTTAGAAAAAGCTTTTATAATTTACTGAGAAATTTATTCCCTCACATAGAGTTATCGTATACTATATTATAGCCAAAGCGATCTCAACATTTTTTGTTTATTGATTTTAAAAATATAATTTTTGTTGGAGCATAACAATGCGCAGCGGAAACTCAAAGACAAAATACAGTATAAAAACATACACACATAAACACAATGCTTTAATGTGGTTCACCCAACCAATCTGGGCTACGTCCACAAAACAGAGGCATTGGCAATCTTATTATTAATCAGGAGATTACAAAATAATTATTTCCTCACACTCACTCACTCATCCAATCTCTGTACAGGCATATATTTTATAGCCAAGAGAATCTAACTAACTCGCAAATCCTCTCACAACAAATATAGGATACATTAACTTTTTCCCAACAAAATAGAGCTAATATAGCAACAAATCCTATTGTTGTCACACACTTGAGATTTTTGCCTAATTTATGAAAACCAACAATCTCAACAATCTCCACCTTGACAACAATTAGCCTGATACACTGTTTGTTTCTTATTTTTATCTTTTCTACAAGCCAAGAGAAGCCAAACACCAACATAGCTTCTCTAACAAAACTGGTTTTGTGAACATGTCTACACAGTTCTCCTTTGTATGCACCTTTTCAAGAGAGACTCCCCTTTCAGTGATAACCTGTCTTACAGAATGGTAATTGGTCGGTATATGCTTTGATTTACTATGATAGGCCGGATTCTTAGCCAAATGTATTGCACTTTGACAGTCACAAAATAACTTGATGTTGTCCTACAACCTACCAAATTCACCAAACAAACCTTTCAACCAAATCGCTTCTTTGCAAGCATGAGAAGCAGCAATGTATTTTGCCTCAGTAGTGGATAAAGCAACAATGTTTTGTAGCTTTGACATCCAACTAATAGCTCCACCTGCAAGAGTAAAGACATACCCTGATGTTGACCTTTTCTTATCCAAATCACCTGCAAAATCGGAATCAACATATCTGCAAACAAATTCACTACTCTTATTATATGTAATACAATAATCACTTGTGCCTCTCAAATACTGAAGCACCCATTTCAATGCTAACCAATGTTCTTTACCTGGATTTTCCATATACCTGCTAACAACCCCAACTGCATGTGAAATATCTGGTCGCGTACACACCATCGCATACATTAAACACCCTACTACATTGGAATATGGAATTCGAGACATATAATCTGTTTCTTCATCTGTATTAGGACATAAAATCAAAGAAAGCTTGAAATGGGAAGCGAAAGGGACTGACACAGGCTTCACATTGTTCATAAAAAATCTCAAAAGTATTTTCTCAATATACTTCTATTGTGATAGCCATTACTTACCATTGCTTCTGTCTCTGAAAATCTCCATGCCCAAAATCTATCTTGTTGCTCCTAGGTCTTTCATATCAAATGTCCTTGCCATATGAGCCTTAAACTTGTTGATTTCTTCTATGCTTTTTCTTGCTAAAAGCATATCATCAATATACAATACTAAGATAATGAATATGCCATTCTTTAATTGCTTAAAATAAACAAAATGATCATATTCATTTCTAACATATTTCTGACTCAACATGAAAGAATCAAACTTCTTATACCACTACCGAGGCGACTGCTTTGGGCCATATAATGACTTCTTAAGCCTGCAAACAAATTTCTCATTGCGATGCTGAACAAACCCTTCTGGTTGTTCCATATAAATTTCCTCATCTAAGTCTCCATGTAGAAATGTAGTCTTAACATCTAATTGTTGCAACTCTAAATCAAGCAAAGCCACTAATGCTAACACAATTCTAATTGAAACTATTTTAACAACTGGCAAAAAATCTCATGAAAGTCAATACCGTCTTTCTGAGAGAACCCTTTTGCGACCAGCCTCGCTTTGTACCTATCTTCCGTATCATTCACACCCTGTTTCAGCTTGAAAACCCATTTACACCCTACAATTTTCCTGTCTTTCGTAAGCTCAACCAAATCCCATGTTCCATTCTTACCTAAGGCCATCATTTTGTCCTTCATGGCTGCTTTCCACTTGTCAATTTTTGAACCTTCTATTGCTTCCTAATAGCACAGAGGTTGATCGTCATAGCAGTAAATGCAACTGAAGTAACATAATCATCATACCTTCTCGGTGGCCGTTTGATTCTTGTAGACCTCCTTAAGGATGTTTCTGGTGCTTGCTTGATTGGCCGACTACCATCTGTAGGAACTTCTTGACGATCAGTATCTGAGACCTGTTCATGATCTATACCTGAACCCTATTCATGTTCTGATTCTGAAACCTGTTCATGACTAGTATCTAAACTATGGTCATCATGATTATCATTAGAAATGCTATCAAACTGAATGTGCTGAAAGTCAGATACATCATCCTGTTTCAATCTACTATCTACATCTAACTATACAAGAGAGGATTCATTAAACTTTACATCTATGTTGATGATGATTTTGCAGGTAGTAGGATCCCACAATCTATATCCCTTTGTTCCATCACCATACCCAACAAAGATATACCTTTTACACTTTGGATCTAACTTGGTTCACTGATGTTTAGGCACTAGAGCATATGCATCACAACCAAACACTCTAAGTTTAGAATAGTCACAAGGGTGACCTTTCCATACCTCTTGAGGAATCTTGCAGCCTATCGCCATTGATGGAGATCGGTTTATGACATAACAAGTTGTTGCCACCGCTTCTGTCCACAACTCCTTTTGCAACCCAGCGTTACTCAGCATACTCCTTGCTCTCTCTAGAAGAGTCCTGTTCATGCATTCAACAACTCCATTTTGCTGACGAGTATAAACCGTGGTCTTATGTCTCAGGATCCCTGCATCCTTGCAATAGTTGTCAAACTCCTTGGAAGTAAACTCACCACCATTGTCAGTTCTTAAACATTTTATTGTTCTACCAGTGTTGTTTTCTACCAATGCTCTAAACTGCTTGAAAACTAAAAAAACATCAGACTTCCTTTTGAACATGTAGACCCACACTTTCCTAGAAAAGTCATCAATAAATGATACAAAATATGACGATCCACCATATGAGGTTGTAGGGGCTGGACCCCAAACATCTGAATGGATATAATCAAGTATTCCTTTACTAGTATGTTTGCCTGTTTTAAACTTTTGTTCACTTTGTTTTCCAAACAGACAATGCTTACAAAAATCTAACTTTCTAGACTGTAGATTTGGAAGTAACTTGCGATTAGCCAAAATTTTAACCCTCTTTCACTCATATGCCCCAATCTTTGATGCCATAAGTGAATGGAACTACTGTCATATTCAGATACCACAGACACATGATCTGACCCTGTTCTTCCTTCTAACTGAAATAGATTTCCTACCTTCTTAGCTTTCATAACTAGTAAAATACCTTTGTAAATTTTCATTACTCCACCTTGAATTACAGTTTTATATCCATTTGAATCAAGTGCTCCTAATGAAATCAAAATTTTCCTTAAATCTGGTACATGTCTCACATCAGTTAACATTTTAGTTGTCCCATCAAACATTTGCAGTTGTATACTCCCAAACCCCACAATATTACATGTTACATCATTACCCATGTACACAGTTCCATCATTAATTGATTTATATGTCTTAAACCATTCTTTATGAATACACATGTGGTTTGATGCACCGGAATATAACAACCAATGTTGATCATGATTTGACACATTAACTAATAATATTTCATCACTCATACCTGAACCAGATGCTGAACCTGTATCTGTCATATTTGCCTCCTTCTTCTCTGTCGAAGAATTTTCTTTAGAAGTTTGTTGTTGTCGCTTCCAGCAGTCCTTCTTCAAATGCCCCGATTTGCCACAAAACCAACACTTTACCTTACTCTTCTTCCCTTTCAGCTTTGAACGTGAGTCACTCAGCCTACTGTAGCGTCTTTATTTCAAACGACCTCTAACCATCATAGCTTCTGATGTAGAGGTTTCTGAATGTGACCATCTCCTTGTTTCTTCCGATAATAAAGATGCAACTACATCATCAAACTCAATAGTTTTTGATGAACTAAGACTTATAAAAGTAACAAAATGATCCCATGACTCGGGCAACGAGCAAAATAAAGTAATAGCTTTATCGTTGGATTGAATTTTTACTTCTATACTTTGTAATTGCACCAGAAGAGTATTAAAAGCATTCAAATGATTAGCAATTGATGTACCTTCCTCCATTTGCAAATTGTACAACTGTCGCTTCAGGAGAATCCTATTGGTTAAGGATTTGGTCATGTATAGTTTCTCCAGTTTTGTCCAAAAACCAGCAGCTCTTGTCTTCAACATGATATTAAACAAGACATCATCCGCCAAACACACTCGAATAGCACTCACTGCTCTTTCATCCATCTCATCCCACTCATTATCAGTGATGTTGTAAGGATGTTTGGATTTACCCATTAACACCTTTGCCACACCTTGTTGGACAGGCAGATCATACATCTTCACCTTCCAAATCTCAAAATTTTCTTTGCCATTAAAATTCTTGATCTCAAAATGAGCACTCTCAGTCTTCGCCATATTGTATCAACCAAAAAACAATCTCCAAATTCTAATTTGTTATTCAATCAAATCAAATATCTAATAACAAATGCTTTTGCCTTCTACTGTATTGTCTTTATTCTATAAAAAAGCGTTCTATTGTACAAACTGCAATTATAAAATAAAAAACCAAAATAAACAGTTGCAGTTTTACCAACACAATTTGCAGTTGACACTCTGGCACGATCAACACAACAGACGATTCGTGCCATGAACAAAATCGCTCTGAGTAAAGGGCCGATTGGCGCGACGTTTCCCCTCAGATCTGTGCCGATCGGGATCTGGGCACCCTGGCGCGATTAATTAAGTCTGATCCGCGCCGATTGGCGCTATTATTCCCCTATTAGCCGCGCCAATCCGTTAACTAGATATTTCTGGCACGACTGTTTCATCTGAACCCACGCCAATCGCTGAAACGTGGAAAAAATCCACCTACAGCGATCCGTTCACCTGCACGAACTCGCTCCAACACGCTCTGATACCACTTGTTGGAGAATAACAACGCGCAGTGGAAACTCAGACAAAATAAAGTATAAAAACATACACACATAAACACAATGATTTAACATGGTTCACCCAACCAATCTGGGCTACGTCGACAAAACAGAGGCATCAACAATCTTATTATTAATCAGGAGATTACAAAATAATTATTTCCTCACACTCACTCACTCATCCAATATCTGTACGGGCATATATTTTATAGCCAAGAGAATCTAACTGACTCATAAATCATCTCAGAACAAATATAGGATATATTAACTCTTTTCCAACAAAATAGAGCTGATATAGCAACAAATCTTATTGTTGTCACACACTTGAGATTTTTGCCTAACTTATGAGAACCGAAAATCTCAACAATTTTAAATACGATATTTAGGTTTGTTACTCCCATACACGTAGAGTTATGTTATACTATATTATAGCTAAAACAATGTTAAAAATGATTTAGTTGTGTTAGAATTTTCTTTTAACAATGTTAAAAATGATTTAGTTGTGTTAGAATTTTCTTTTAGTTGAATGATGGTATTTTCATCCTTTAATATACCATATTTTAGAATATTTTAAAAGAACTAAAATAGAAGATTATATAAAAGTTGATATTTTAAAAGAATTAGAATAAAGGATTATATAAAAGTTGCGGTATTTTTTTCAATAAAATTTAATAATTTTTTTATTAATAATGTTACTATTATAATTTGAAATATTTCAGAAAAATATAATTATTATAATAATTTCAAAATCACTTATTAATTAATTACTAATTCATTAGTAATAATAAGATGATTAATCATTATTTTAAATTATTTTAAAAATATAAATTAATAAATATTATTAATATAAATATTTAAAAATATATGCACTTTGATTAAACTTCTTTCTTCTAATTATTTATTCTTAAACATTTGATTCACTCAAATTGTAACTGCCTAACGTGTTTAAATTGTAACCACCAGGGTAGGAATTTGGATTTCTCTTTACCCGTCATACAATTTTTTTTTGACTTTTTGGGTCTTTATGTTTTGCGTCAAGAAATGTTATATTAAAAATTTTGCCCTTCAAGAGTGATGTTCTCATAATAAATTAACCCTTCATTAATAAAGTTTTGATTAAAAAATTACCATTCAATAAATAATTATGTTGAAAATTTTCATATATTTATCGTAAGGAAAAACTTGTGAATCGTAATTTAATATGTTTATCGGTTACTGTTGCTGATCACTTATTAGAATTTAGCATATTTTCAATTAAAAAAACTTGCCCAAAAAATACCCATGCTGTATGAAAAATAAAGGGGAGTAAGTTGTAACTATACCAACGCTGATTAGAATTTAGCATATTTTCAATTAAAAAAACTTGCCCAAAAAATACCCTGTTATATGAAAAGACTTGCCGCGTAAGAACATTTGATGCGTAAAAACATTTTGGAAAATGTTCCAAACATCAAAAATCCGTCTTTTACTCTTCGAGGCACGTCACTCAAAATGGGCAATGACAAATTCCAACCATCAAATACGTGCAAAAAGCCTTATGATGGGCAAAGTGCCCGTCAAATTCCATCCCTGGTAACCACCAATGATCTTTGCATTGATTTTAATGTAAGAGTTCTGAATTCGTATTTTACAACGATGTAACTTCCCCATCCACAACTATAGTTTTTTTTAATATTCCTTCCATTAATTATAGGAACGACTGGTTATATCAAATTTCGTCGTGGCTCAGATGATGATTGGATGATTTTTAAATTCTTGGGAGTGTATTTTCAGTAGATGGCTATAAAGTTTTCGGATATTGAACTTGCTCCCAGAACCACTAAGGATAAGAATTTCTCTGTATTATTTAATTTTGAATAAACACATGTATTAATTTTTTTTTTTGATTATTGCTTTGCATTTATAATATCAATCATGGTCAACCATTGTCAATCATAACAAACCATGGTTAACGATGTTTGAATGTCGCATTGTGACAACGATTGACTCACCATCAAAATAAACCATGTTTACTTTTGTGTTTGTAGTGTTTATATTTGGGTTTAACAATGTTGGGTTTATAATATTAGTCCAATGGGTTTAATATTATTTCTTTAGGTTCATAATCCCCTGGCATTTTAGTATTGATCCCTTAGTTTTATTATTCCTTTAGGGTTATAATATCAATCCCTTCGGTTCATTATTCCGTTAGGTTTATAATATTAGTCCCTTGGGTTTAATATTATTCCTTTGGGTTCACAATCCATTGGGGTTCTAGTATTAATCCCTTGGGTTTATTATTCCCTTAGGTTTATATTATCAATCATGGTCAACCATGGTTGAATGTCACATTGTGACAAGGACTGTCTCACCATCAAGCTAAATCATGTTTAATTTAGTCTTTGTAGTATTTATATTTGGGTATACCAATGTTGGGTTTATAATATCAATCCAATGGTTGAGTGTCACATTTTGACAAAGATTGTGTCACCATGAAAATAAACCATGTTTATTTTAGTGTTTGTAACATTTATCTTTTGGTTTACCATATCATTCTAATGGTTGGAGGTCCCATTTTGACAAATATTGTCTCACCATGAAAATAAATGATGTTTATTTTGGTCTTTGTAAAATTTACATTTGGGTTTACGAATGTTGGGTCTATAATATTAGTCCCTTGGGTTTAATATTATTCCCTTGGTTTCATACTCCCTTGGGGTTTTAGTATTACTCCATTGGGTTTATTATTCATTTGGGTTTTAGTATCAATCCCTTGGGTTTATTATTCCCTTAGGTTTATAATATCAATCATGGTCAACCATGGTTAACCATGGTTGAATGTCACATTGTGACAAGGATTGTCTCACTAAGAAAATAAATCATGTTCTTTTAGTCTTTTCTAATATTTATATTTGGGTTTACAAATGTTGGGTTTATAATATTAGTCCCTTGGGTTTAATATTATTACCTTTGTTTCATAATCCCTTGGGTTTTAGTATTAATCCATTCGTTTTATTATTGCTCTGCGTTTAGAATATCAATCATAGTCAACCATTGTCAATCATAGCAAACCATGGTCAACCATGTTTGGATGTTGCATTGTGACAACGATTGTCTCACCATCAAAGTAAGCCATGTTTATTTAATATTTATCTAGTGGGCTCACTAATTCCTTGGGTTTATAATATTAAACTATTGGGTTTACTAGTTCCTTGGGTTTATAATATTAGTCTCATGGGTTTAATATTATTGTCTTCGCTTCATAATCCCTTGGGGTTTTAGCATTAATCCCTTCATTTTGTTATCACTTTACGTTTAGAATATCAATCATGGTCAACCACTGTCAATCATAGCAAACCGTGGTCAATCATGTTTGAATGTCACATTGTGAGAACGATTGTCTCACCATAAAAATAAAATATGTTTATTTAGTGTTTGTAGTGTTTATATTTGGGTTTAACAATGTTGGGTTTATAATATTAGTCCCATGGGTTTAATATTATTTCCTTGGGTTCACAATCCTTTGGGATTTTAGTATTGGTATCTTAGTTTTATTATTCCTTTAGGTTTATAATAACAATCCATGGGTTTATTATTCCCTTAGGTTTATAATATTTTAATGTTTGGTTCAATAATTGCTTGGGTTTATAATATTAAACCACTGGGTTTATTATTTCCTTGGGTTTATAATATTAGTTTGTTTCGTTTAACTTAGGTTTTATATACCTTGGGTTATATTATTAACCCTTTTGGTTTTTTAAGTTTTTAGTATTAATCCCTTGTTGTTATTAGTTCGTTAGGTTTATATTATCAAGCCCTTGGGTTTATTCATCCAAGGGTTCATATTCCTATCATATAAGGGTTCATCTAGGGCTTATAATATTAATCATAGGGTTTAATATCAAACCCAAGGGACTAATATTATAACCTCAGCTTTGGCAAACCCTAATATAAATATTAGAAAGACTAAAATATATAAACATGGCTTATTTTCATGGTGACACAATCCTTGTCACAATGTCACATTCAACCATGGTTGACCATGGTTGTCTAATATTAGTTCCTTGGGTTTATAATATTATTCCCTTTGGTTCATAATCTCTTGGGCTTTTAGTATTAATCCCTTGGGTAATGATAAACAAAAGAGACTAATAATATAAACTCAATGTATAAAAACTTTAAGATAAATATTTAAAATACTAAAATAAACATGGTTGAATTAACAAAACCTAATAATAATATTAATAGTAATAATAATAATAATAATAATAATTATTATTATTTTATATTATTGTTATAATATGTAATAATAATTATTTTATTTTATTTTTTGAATAATATAATGAGAATCTAATTAATTAATATTAATAATATTATTATGAGTTTATATTATAATTATAATAGTAATATAATATTCATATAATAATATATATAAATAATATAGTTGTTAATATTTATCTAGCCAGTTGACCTATATATCGACCATATTTACCAAATATTTACCTTGGTAAATATGGCTGTGCTAGTTAAATTCATTGGAGTGTATTTTCGGTAGATGGCTATGAAGTTTTCAGATATTGAACCTGCTGCCACCGGAACCACTAAGGACAATTATTTCTCTGTATTGTTTAATTTTGAATATGAACGCAACCTCGATGTGAGCGGATGAGTCTAACAAAATACCAGGCAAGGATGTCCATTAGATTCAATGGAAGCTTCCCTCCACAAGTTTCAGATATAATGTCCAGAACTTGGACAATGCGACATTTGTTTCTTGGTGTCAATAATTGTGGTGGAGCGGACAGAATTATGTAATCTTTGAAGAATTTTGTTGACACAGTAATCGACTAATAATGATCTCCACCAGCTACAGAAATCTTGAAGCGGAAAAGACACAGTAGTGTTACTGCCATGGCTGTTTGGGGTCCTCACTTCGTTTGATATAATTTTCTGTATGCTTTCAAATCATGAAAAATCAGCAGATGGAAACAAAACTTGATTTCTTCCATCATGTGCTTCAGTCTCCACTCCAAAAGACGAAATGTAGTAGAGGTGGCATGGGCTCCTGACATGCAGAGTTGACAATGACAAACATGGAATGTAATCACCATATTGCCCAAAATTAATGATTATTCGTCAGGTAGTCCATCACATCCGTTATTACTCTAGGTAGAGATATCAGTGACATTATTTAAAAGCTATGGTTCAACCGTTTTACGTATTTAAAGTTCATTTATTTGAAATTCGATGAGTTGGAATTAATTATTGGTGAATTTTGTTGTTAAATTTATTTATCTATTAAGAAAAATCAAATAATAAAATTTTATAATAAAATATTTAATTAAACTCCATATAAAATTTTAAAACACAATACACTTACAAATTACTTCGGATTATATTGATTATTTATATAATAAAATATATTATTATATAAAAAAAATTAAATTAATTAACTGTAATACAATAAAATAACATGACATCTATTTTTCATAATTATCTAGTAACTCCTTAGGTGATTAAAATAGTTAAGAAAGAGAAACCGCTTAAAATTCTAAATGTGGATATGGTGATACATGGGAGAGAATATTATTATATTTTAAAAGAGATTAATCCTTTAAAATTTAATGTTGATTTTGGTTGATTAAAGATTAGCAATAGAGCATTTGGTACAAGTATTAAGTGTTAATTTAACATATCGATAGTTAATTCACAAACCAATGAACTATAGGAAAATGTCAAAGTCATCTTATGGTTTTTCCTATCATATTACTTATGGATCAACATTAGTAAGAGGCATTGAGCTCCACCCATGAATAAGTGGCATAATCCCCTATAAGATAGTGAGTTATAGAGTGAAACATAAAGATGCAAGGGTCCAATACTTAAATCGCATGAGTGTTGTAATTATTCTTAGACTTATTGTTTAATGTTACAGTTGTGCATGTTTTTTTTCAACCAATGGGTCTAGTTTGATAAGGTGGCTCGTGGAACTTACATAAGCCAAAGGGCCTAACATGATATAAAGAGACTTGGATCATAGTACATAGGGTATTGAGGCAATCAAAAAGTAGTTTTCAAAGGACATTATTTAGATCTATGCATGCTTTGTTGATCTATATAGTAATATGTAATAATAATATAGCACACATCAACTATATGTTATAAAGGGAATTTATGAGATGACACAAGTGCAATAAACAAGGGATCATTTTTTTCTGAAACCCAAATAAGGAATTCACTTTACAAGAGCATCCATGCAACTAAAATTAAATGGACCATTCTAAGTGGTTCCTTAGAAAGGCATTTGGTTATGCTAACAAGGCTAGAAATTGTTACAAAAAAGCATACTCTTCTTAAGGTCAAATACTTTGAGGGGCACATAATTGGAAAAGGTGTTCCAAGTTTTTTATCACCACATTGTATGCAAAATCTTTTTACGAGGAAGGTGATATTTTTGATACATGAGACATCCTATCAATACAATAATTTTAATTACAGGTAATTGTTTTTTTTGGCTTCAATAAAGGGTCTCTATATCATGTTTAAAAAGGACATGGCTTACGATTCAATTTTAGTGACTACTCTTTTTTCAACAATGTTCAAATATAGGCACAAAGAAAAGTTTGTTGAATATCCTAGTATGTTTCAACATGTTAAGGAGAGTCTTCATCTCAACACAAATATTTAGGTACTAGTAGGAAAATTTGTAACTTTAAGTAGTTGAGGATGACTCACTAACTTTGGTTTATACTAACATTATCAAAATTGAGTAGTGAAAACATATTTTGGATTATCCAATGGAACTCAAGAAATTGAAGGGATCATTAGCTAACTCGATGCATTTCCAAAATAATATCTAGGAAAATATTGCAAAGGATATGTTCTACCCACTTTAAAAAATAACAAAGAAAACCACCATGAGAAATGACTATTAAAAGAGAGATTAGTTTTGACAGGTAGTTCATTCCATGTTCAAAGGGTCCCATAACTTAGTGATAAATATTTCATTGACAGGTGAGTATAGATGCAATGACATGTATGTCTATTAGTGTAATAGGTGCGATAGAGACCTTGTAGATGATCTTGAATGATAATCTATTGATTGAGTGATTGAAGCACCATTGAAGACATAGTTCCAAACTACAAATCCATATTTGGGTGTAGAGGAAGGAGTAGCAAGCACCAAGGTAGGAGAAAAGAATATGTAACAAAGATAGGGGCCTAGTTTTAAGCACCTGTTGAAGAAGATGCTTACCCATTGATTAACCAACACAACAAACAAAACGAGTTGTTGTTAATTCACTAACTTTACATTTAAAGAAATACAATAGCACATTTTTTTAATTTTAGTAATAGAAAAGGCAAATTAAATATAAATAATAAATTAATGACAAAAACAATCATTGAATATCATCTATAAATAAAATAATTCATGTAAATAACATTAATTTACATAAACTTTATATATAGAGATAAAGTAATTGATATTAAAGAGATTTCAAATTTTATGCATAAATATTTTCTACATTCTACTATGAGGAGCATGTATAATTACTTCACTGCTTAGTATATAGTTTACACATACTATGTAAAATGATGTGAAATAATATTGATATTATAGCCCACTGTGAAGGTGAGGTGAAATTCCTTCTATACTCAGCATATTAGTTAAGACATGTTATTTGGAAAAGACATATTAAGAACAAAAAAATATATTTCAATATCAACTATGTTTATAATAGATAATGAAATTCAAAGAAAAAAAAATTATCGTTGCAACTTTTTATTGGTGGGTTTGTCAAAATCAAGGATATGTTGAATTCCTTTTATGCTGATAAGAAGTGTACACATAAATGTCAGGCATGCGCGCACACACACATACAAATATCTATCTATCTATCTATCTATATATATATATATATATATATATATAATATATATATATCTTAATTTTGTATCTACCCAAGCATAGAAAAGGTCAAATATTTGAAGATTCAAACCCTTTTTTGCGTGGAAAATTTTGGGAAAGGGCGAAAAGATTTACATCCTGAGTGATTCTATCATTCTCTATGCTTGTTAGATTCAGAGTTAAGATAGATCTATGTTGGTTATATAGGAAAAGGAGTAGGAATTTTGAATTTAAAGAAATATGAAGAGAGATACAAGAAATGTCATCCCATATGTTTATCCCCAATAACACCCCCTCTTAATTATGTGCATGTCAATGTTTTATAGCCTTCTTTCCTTATATAATTTGAATTACCCACTTATTTTCGAATATGAAATGGATTTTTAGGCCAACTGATAATCCAACATAATTATGAAAAAAACACTTAAAAAACAATTAACAAATAAAACAGAGTCACTGTGTGACCTCAATCCTACCGTAAATATCATATTGAATTAAATCATTAACTACATTGTTATATAGTAAAGTTATTACTAGTATGATTATCAATCAACTCTGAAACAAATCTACTCACACTATTAATCTTCAGAAAGCTAATTTTGAGCACTAACCTCACTAATAATTTGCTGCCCTAATTTTGCACAGAGAACACAAAATTTGCTGACTAATTTTTCAGCAATCTACATAACAAAATTAAGCATTATTCCCAAAACTCCCCCTTAATGATTAATGAGGATTTACTATGTTATGTCGTAGTGCTAGAAACTAAGGTTTTGCAACCACTTTGGTGAAGATATCTGCTAGTTGATCCTAAGTATTTATATGCTTCAATCCAATATCCTTCTTCTACACTAAATCTCGAATAAAGTGATATTTCATGTCAAAATGCTTTGTCCTACTCTAATGAACTCAATTCTTTTCTAGATTAATGTCACTTACATTATCACAATAAATCATTGTAGGCTGAATTTTTTTTTCTCCAATTTCTTCCAAAAATTTTCTGAGCCAAAGAACTTTTGTACCTGCTGAGGTAATTGAAACATACTTCTCTTTTGTGGATGAGAGGGCAACAATTCTTTGTTTTTCTGAGCTCCATGTAATCAAACTAGAACCAAAACAAAAACAATTTTTAGATGTGGACTTATGGTCATGAATACTACCTCCCTAATCTGAATCGCTAAATCCAACAAGATTGACTTTTCATGAGAGTAGTAATGAATACTAAAATTTAGAGTGCCTTTCATATACCTTAAAATCGTCTTGGCTTCCTTCATATGTATTTCGGATGGATTTGTCATATACCTTGAAACAAGTGAAACTGTATATGTAATATCATGCTTTGTGTGGGTTAGAAATATCAAGTTCATAAGCAATACTTCTGTAAGATTTCTCATCAACTAAATCGGCACCATCATCTCTACATAACACATCTCCATGATAACATGGAGTAGGGGATGGATTACAATTAAGCATATTAAATTTATTTAACATGTCGTGTGCATACTTTGTTTGACAAATGGAAATCACATCCTTACTTTGATAAACCTCCATTCCTATAAAATATTTCATGATGCCTAGATCTTTCATCTAAAATTCATCCATCATAGAAACTTTGAATTTATCATTCATCTTAGTGATACTACCTATATACAATAGATCATCAACATACAAACTTATGATTAGAATATAAATACCTTCTTGTTTGTAGTAAAGGGCAAGATCACTCTTACTTCTCTAGAAGCCATTTTCCTGAAAGTATCCATCAATCCTAGCATGCCATGCTCTTGGTGCTTGCCTGAAACCACACAAATCCTTCTTCAACTTGTAGACATCATTCTTCTTTGCTTACACTTCAAAACCTTATGGCTTCTCCACATACACTTGTTCTTCTAAGTACCCATTCAAGAAGGCACTTTTCACTTCCATATGGTGTATGCTCCACTTTTTCTGAGCTACTAACGAAATCAACATTCTAATGGTCTCTTGTCTTGCTACTGGTGAAAATGTCTCTTCATAATCAATTCCATACTTCTTTGTGAATCCTTTAGCAACTAATCTTGCTTTGTGTCTTTCAACAATCCCATCACCATTAAATTTGGCCTTATAGACCCATTTGGTGGCAATATTTTTCTTTTCATGTGGAAGCTTTGTCAAATTCCAAGTGTCATTCCTTTGAATGGAATCCATATCTTCTTGCATGGCTTGCATTGAAACCTCATTAGTACATGCATCTTCAAAACATGATGGTTCAAAATCAGCCTTGGCTAATAAAGAAAAATTGACTATCTCACCTAATGGACTTTCTTCATGTGCTTGATTTGCACTCCGCAGATAAATATCACTCAATATTCTTACCTTCCTTGTAGAACTTGGAGAACAAGTTGGACTTGAGCTTGATATTGAAGAAATTGATGAAGGGCTGTTTGGTGGAGTTAACCTGCTAGTTATAGAAACATTAGTTGGTTGCTCATGATCAATACCAACAATTATATCGTCATTCAAAATAGATTTTTTCTTCTCCACGTGGCCTTTTTGATGACCATAAATGACTCGAATTTGGATCCTTAAACTCTCTTAAAGGTACTCAAACTCTGTAAAAAATCATACCGAAGTTTAATGTCTTATGGATGTCAATGCCTATTAGAAATAACCTCTGAATAGTGACAGTTTGTAGTGAGAACAGAGCAACGAGGACCTTCAGTCAAAGCACATTAACCGTTGGCCCATGGGGACTATGCATGGTGCAAAAATGGTAGTTAGGAGGCTCAGACCAGAAAAGGAAGGTTGTTTCTGATGCACATCGCTAGGCAAAACCCCTTGAAATGGTAAAACGTCAAGTGGTCGGTCACAAGGAAAACCAACAAACCATCGGAAAAGCACTGAAACGATAGGCGGGTCCTGCGCTCCAAAACCGCACTCCAAAACTGGCAGAATATCAAAAGCATTTTAGGTGGTAAGCGGGTTTGTTAGAGGACCCAACGATTCTATACGTTGGAGGACGCGTGTCTGATGGATGAGAGAGAAAACTATGGCTCATCGCGGGCTAATGTTCAAGCAAGTCAACTGTGCGATAGGAGCGATAACTGTAGGATGTGGAGGCCCTAGATCTAACTGCGGAGATTGCACCCAATAGATGACTAGACCCAAGGGAGAAATAAGCAATGGCGCTTAAAGATTTGGAGTTCGACGTGCACGATGAGTTGGCAGATATTCACGTTTGATGGGAATTCTTAGAATAAAATGGAAATAATGGTCGTTTCAATTGATCGAGTGTTTCTAGTGAACCTGACACTTATCCATTACGAAACAGGTGGCATTTCTCTTTTGAGGTTATGTAGTGATTGTAACAGCCAAAGGAAGGGATTCAAAAATTTCTAAGATAGATTGGCCTTAAGCTAAGAACAGAGAGAATAGAGCAGAGAGAGAGGGTGGGTAGCGAAAGAAAAAAATGAGGAATGCACAAAGCATCTTTGGAGCCACATGGAGGTTAAGTGAAAAGACAGACAACTCAATTGACAGCAGCATTTTCTTGTTGGAGTTGCTTGGAGGTTGAGTGACTCACAGAGGGTCACAACTGGAGCCAAGAGCTAGAGCTCGAACGCTGAAGATCTCCAAGAGCCAAGGGATGAGATTTTGTTTTGAGCCCAATGTTCCTCTGTAAAACATTCGAGTTAAGTGTAGGCACTTGTAGAAGAACTATTTCCATAATCCTAGAGAGCGTAATCAAGTTGTGTAGAGCTCAAGGAGAAGTAGCCCAAGATATTAGGGTGAACTCCATATTATATTTTTATCTTATGTGTTTGTCTTATTACTGCTTTAACTATTATTTTATTCATTTGTATATCAGTTTAACTATCTTCCCATATCAACTCAGAGAACAGATTTTAAAGTAAATAATGAGCTGAAAACAAATACTAGTATACACCCATTTTCTCAAGAATTTCTTAATTCCTCATTGGTTAATCATTAAGACTTGGGAAAATTAGAAGCTTTAGAAGTGGAAGAGGTTCTTGTAAGTTAGACAAGAATCCTAAGAGCCCCATTTTTAGATTAGGTGGTATCAGAGCTTAAGATTGACTAACCCCACCTTCAAGGAAGGTTGTAACAGAATGCTTGATTGATAGGGCAAATATTGTTTGTCTGAAAGGTGTTTGGAGAGTCAAGGGTTGATTGCCTCATCGATTGTATGCTTGGTTGTAGACTGACTATTGTTTGAGTTTGTAGAAGTGAAGGGAAAGCTATTGATAGCAAAATCCAGGAAGGACAAGAAGGAAGAAGGGTTGAAGGCATCCTTCTATCCTAGAGGACCTCACGGAAATCCTTGAAGTGCAAAAGGTTATTGCAAGAGGTTACTGGATAAGCTCTTTAATATTCTTGTTTGACCTTCTTTTGTGCATTTTGAAAATGACAAATTCTACAAGTGAGTTCTCAAATTCTTCTTGCTCCTGACATTCCTTTAATGGAGACATGATGCAAGACTTGTCCACCATGATGGATATGCTGAGAAAAATGTATGAATATGGAAGGAAAAGCAGCATACTTAGAGAGCAACTGAGTTCTGTGGAGGAAGAGAAGAAGATGTTTTCTGGCAAATTGCAGGAAATGAAGAGGCAACTTCATATAGAAATTATGAACCTCAAAAAGGATGCATGAGTTGGAGTCACAACTCTTTGTTGCAAAAGAAGGCTTGGCCAGGTATCAGCTTGAAGAAGAGGTAAACCATTCCTGTTTGTCTTCAAATTCTTCTATGAATGCTTATATTGGTTCTTTTGAGAAACATACCAGAGGCATAGGTTCCAAACTAATGTCCTAGATGGGCTATGAAGGAGAAGGATTGGGAAAACATGCACAAGGTATTTTTCAGCCAATAATGGTTGAGGAAAGGCCTAAGTATTTGGGTCTTGGCTTTGGACAATCTTATGGAGATTATTCCAAAGTTGCCATGAAGGCCATTGAAATAGTTCCAAAAAGGAGTTCCATTGCAGGTCCTCTACCTCAGAAGTGTGAGGATTGTGTTCAGGAAGAAAATGATGGCTCAAAACATCACTCGCATAATGCACGTGTTCAGAGGCACACACTTGAACCAGAGAGTTGTGGAAACTCTGACAGTGTTGAAGAAAGTGATGGTGTTCTAAAGGGAGCCACCTCTTCATTTGCTTCACCTCCTCATGAAGGCAATAGAGGTGAAAGAAGCAGGTATAAATCTGGTTCTAAACACATTCCTTTTGATTTTGTAAAGCATTGAAAAAGAATCGCATGTTCGTTTTGTGTTTTGGATAACCATTATGTTTCTAGATGTTGGAAGAGGATGACCACATACTGAAACTTTTGAAGGAAAAGAAGCAAGTAGCAAAAGGTCCACAGGACAAGGCAAATCATGTTGTTAAAAGGATGCACATGTGTTGCACTTACTTCAATAAGCAAGGGCATCTTGCTGAAAGGTGTTGGACTTTGAATCCAGCACTGCTTCCACCAAATTTGAAGGAGAAGGTGGAAGAAGAAAATGGCAGGGATGGAAATAAAAATTCCATGGTTGATGTGGTTCAGGATTATTCAAATATTGATGCTCATGTGCAAGAAAATCCAGGACCTTTGAAATGGATTGGTAAGAAATGATTAGAATTATCCAATTAAGGCTACATGTCTAGTGATGCATCTATTTGCATTTCTTTATGGAATAAATGCAAGTTGCAGGATCTTACCAAATGGTAAATAGAAAGAAGTTGAGTAGGAAACTCACTTCATTACTGCAACAATATCTTAATTTCAGCTTCAAAATTATGAGGTACTTAAGCGAAAGCTGAAAGATGGAATGCATGCAAGAGCATGAGATGCATGTAATGTTGGCTTAGGAGAAGTTAACTTGGGTTCCAAAATGGAGACAAGGATGAAGTGTTTCATCTTTTGGAAAAGAGTCCTAAAGGACTTTTTCTTACATGCTTGACTTGAAGGGTCATTTGTTGTAAAGGCATGTTTTATTGGCTTTTTATCTAGTCAACCATTTCTATACATATATAGGACATGGAAGGGTTCACAAGATGTGAAATCTGTTCCTTTGTTAAATCAAGAGTTAGTTTATGCAATTGCTGTCTGTATGCCTACTGTTGTTAACAGTTTTTGTTAGTAGCTTTTCAAACAGGTATAAATGAAATTTTTGTTTTGCAGATGTACTTCACATTTGTTTGAGACACCTTAGATCAAGGACCAAGGCAAAGATGTTCAAACTTCCTTCTGTAAACTTCACAGCAGAAATTTTCATGAAGTCAAGGAGGAAAACAGTTCTTCCCAAAATGACCAACCCAACTAAGAAGGGATGTGGTCAAAGATTTTGGTTCAGAGGCACTATGCGAAGGCAAGTGTAGGGAAGCTAAAAGAAGAGGGTTTGGTTACTCTCAATTACTACTTAGATCAATATATTAGTCTTTTGGTGAACTAAAAGCTCTTTTAGTGGGAAGGCGTGATTCGAATTTGGATCTTGAAACTCTCTTAAAGCTACCCAAACTCTGTAAAAACGCATACCAAAGTTTAATATCTTATGGATGTCGAAGCCTATCAGAAATAACCTCTGAACAATGACATTTTGCAACCAGCATAGAGCAACGAGGATATTCGGTCAAAGCACACTGACTGTTGGCCCATGGGGACTGTGGAAGGCGCAAAAATGACAGCTAGGAGGCTGAGACTAGAAAACGAAGGCTAGTTTTGATGCGCGATTAGTGCAAATCGCACTTTCACTGGGAAAAACCCCTAGAAATGGTAAAGCCTTGAGCGTTTTGTCACAAGGAAAACTAAGAAACCGTGGGAAAAGCAATGAAATGACAAGCGGGTCCCGCACTCCAAAACCAGCGGAATATCAGAAGCATTTTAGATGGTAAATGGTTTTGTCAGAGGACCCATCGATTCCATATGTTGGATGATGCATGTGTGGCAAATTATAGAGAAAACCACCTCTCATCATGGGATAACGTCCAAGCAAGTCAACCGTGCGATAAGAGCAATAACCGTAGGATTTGGAGGCCCCAAATCTAATGGCGGAGATTGCACCCAATGGATGACCAGACCTGAGGGATAAATAAGCCATGGCGCATAAAGATTTGAAGTCTGACATGGATGATGAGTTGGCAGATATTCATGTTTCACAGGCATTCTTGGAATAAAATGGAAATAATGGTCATTTCAAACAATCAAGTGTTTTCGGTGAACCTGACACTTATCCCTTATGGAACAGGTGGCATTTTCCCTATGAGGTGATGCAGTGACTATAAAAACTGAAAGAATGGATTTGAATAGTCGTGAGATAGATTGGCCTTAAGTTAAGAATAGAGAGAACAGAGCAAAGAGAGAGGGTGAGCAACAAAAGAAAAAAATGCAAAATGTGTAGAGAGTCTTTGGAGCCACTCGAAGGCTAACTGAAAAGCCAAAGAGCTCAATTGACAGTAGCATATTGTTGTTGGACTTTCTGGGAGGTTGAGCAACTCACAAAGAGCCATAGCCAAAGCCAAGAGTGAAAGCGAGCACCAGAAGTGAGAGTTGAGAGCCAAAACTAGAGCCCGAGCCACAAAGCCAAAGCTAGAGTTAGAGCTAGATCTAGAGCCAAGAGCCCTAGCTGGAAAGCTGAAGAGATCCAAGAGCCAAGGGATGAGATGGTGTTCTAAGCCCAATGTTCCTGTGGAAAACATTGGAGCTAAGTGTAGGCACTTGTAAAAGAACTATTGCCATAATCCTAGAGAGCCTAATCAAGTTGAGAAGAGCTCAAGGAGACGTAGCCCAAGATATCAGGGTGAACTCCATATTATACTGTTGTCTTATGTATTTGTCTTATTGCTGCTCTAACTACTGTTATATGCATTTGTATATCAGTTTAAGTATCTTCCCATATGAGTGCAAACAACAAATTTTAATGTAAATAATCAGCTAAAAACAAATACCAGCATAGGCCCATGTTTTCAAGCATTTTTTAATTCCGCATTCGTTAATCATTAAGACTTGGGAAAATTAGAAGCTTTGGAAGTGGGAGAGGTTCTTGTAAGTTATACAAGAAGCCTAAGAGCCCCATTTTTAGATCAATAAAATACCCCTTCATAAATAATTACATATCTTGAGACAATAAGCTTGTTTTTTAGAGGATTATACAATATATATGCCTTGATTGTCTCACTATACCCAATAAAAATACATAACTCACTCTCTGCATATAACTTCCTTCTATTCTAATCAGGTACACGCAAATAAGATAAACAACCAAAAAATTTGAAATGATTAAGATTAGGCCATTTTCCATACCAAGCTTCCTAAGGAGTCATATTTTCGAGTGCACTAGTGGGGCTACAGTTGAGGATGTACACTGTTGTAGCAACTGCAGCTCCCCAATAAGAATTGCTCAATACCTTAGTTTGTATCATGCACCTTGGCATTTCAAGTATGTTATGATTCTTCCTTTCAGCTATGCCATTTTGTTGGGGTGTGTATGTTGTAGTATGCTACCTCCTGATGCCATTCATGTCATAATAACTCTTGAAAGCTTTTGAGCAGAATTCTCCTCCATGATCAATCTACAAAAATTTGGTATTCAACCCTTTCTCACTTTCTAAAAGGTCTTTGAACTTCTTCAATGTATCCAAGGCCTCACTTTTGGCCTTCAAAAATATACCCAAAAATTTTGTGAGTAATCATCAATAAAAGTGATGAAATATGATGACTTGCCCAAACTCTTAGTCTACACACGAACACATATGTCTAAATGAACAAGATAAAGTGGTTAGTGAGCCCTCCATGTAGTGCCCTTTGTAAACCTTTCTCTTGCATGCTTTCCTTTAGCACATCCTTCGCAATCCTCCTTATGTTGTTCTACCTTGGGAAAACTAGAAACTAATGCATGTGAGGTTAGAAAATTCAAACTGTGAAAATTTAAATGCCCATACCTGAGATGCCATAACCAACTTGAATCCTCATAAGCCATATTTAAAAGATTGTTGTTATGCTTATCAAACCTCAACAGAAACATCATATTTCTTCTCATAGGCACAACAATGATTACCCCATTTCCCTTATTCTTATCATACATAGTACATGTCTTAATTTCAAAGACTACTTAATAATTTTTCTCACATAGTTGCCAAATGCTCAACAAATTATTTTTCAATTGTGGATTATAATAAATGTCCTGAATACTCTTTATACCTCCTTTTGTTTGGACCTCCAGCAATCTCCAATGGTGTATCATCACCAAGCTAGATCTTGGATTTGAAACTTCCATCCTTTCCTTAAAGCAACTTCTCATTCCATGTCATATGGTTAGAGCATCCATAATCTAGGTACCAAACACCTTTACTAGTATTTTCATCTTTGGCATACGAGAAAAATAAGTGATCTCGAGGATACTCACCACTTTCTTGAGCATAGTTAACATTTTTACCTTCTTTCAATCTGCATTCTCTTTCAAAGTGGCCATACCTATTACAATAGTAACATTGAACATTTCTCTTATCTAATATACCTCCACCTCTTCTTCTGAAACTACCTCTTCCTCATGAGCAACTTCTTCCTCTACCTCTTGAAGAATTTTGGCTTTTCCATTTACCTTTACCTTGATTGCTTTTGCAACTATTGTTGCTTGCATATTCATTCTTTGTAATTTGTAATTTAGAGGAAAACAAATTCTCTACACCTCCAAAAGTGTCCTTGAATATTTCTTCATGAGACATCAAGGATCCAACCAATTGATTAAACTGTAGTTTTGTCAAATCCTTGCTTTCTTCCATCATTATGGAAACATGATTTCATCTATGTGTTAAAGATATCAATACCTTTTTAATTAGAACTTCATTACTTACAATTTCTCCAAGTGTAGCCATTTTATTGACCACCTCTTTGATTCTCATACAGAATTCACTAACATTTTAAGCTTCTTGCATCTTCAAATTCTTGAACCCTAACTTCAATCTCTGAAGCTTGACCATCTTAACTTGATCGCTACCTTGGTAAGCTTCTTGTAGAGTCTCCCAGGCATCTTTGGCAATTTTTGCTCCTGATATTGTTTGAAATAAGCTCTTATCAAGAGCTCTCTGAGTGTGAAACAAAGCTTGAGCATTCTCCTTCCTTGCTTCCTTTCTTATTGTTCTTTCATTGGTTGTAAGGGCATTCGAATCAGGTGACTCTTCATAGCTTGATTCAACAATCTCCCACAAATATTTTCCAATCAAAAAGGTTGGCATCTTAATGCACCAATAATCGTAATCTTTCCCATCAAATTTTCGAATGGGCGTTTGGTTAGAATTCGACATGATTAACTTTGGAGAAATTCCAACAATAAAACTTTAACCGAAAACAATTTTACCTTCTCTAATACTACTTGTAGAATATGAAATGGATTTTTAGGCCAACTAATAATCCAACATAATTATGAAGAAAAACACATAAAATAAACAATTAACAAATAAAACAGAGTCACAATGTGAGCTCAAACATACTGTAAATCTCATATCAAATTAAACCATTAACTACATTGTTATATTATAAAATTATTAGTAATATGATTATCAATCAAATCTGAAACAAATCTACTAACACTATGAATCTTATGAAAGCTAATTTTGAGCACTCACATCCCTAGTACTTTTTTTCCCTAATTTTGCATAGAGAACACAAAATATGCTCACTAATTTGTCAACAATTTACATAACAAAATTAAGCATTATTACCAACACTTATATAATTTGAATTACCCACTTAGTGCAAAGTGCAAGGCCTTGAACTTGAGATATAATGATCAAAAGCATCCGAAATTAACATGTCGTACAGCACAACTCCTAAATAGACTAACAAAATATTTGACTTTAACTAGGTTTTTCCAAAAAAAGAAAAAGGAAAAAAAAGAGCACTATTGTGGCATCCATATGCCTTTTCTAGAATCCAAGAAAAAGAGTAATAAAGATAGCTAGTAGTTATAAATTTGATGAGTATTTGGAATTTGGCTAGAAATACGAAGGAGTTTTTTGGTCTTTCTATTATACTTCTGTTCCACCATTTCCAATGCAACTACCCACAATTCCTTACTAGAGACTTACTAGGAAATTGAGATACTAAAGAATATAATAAAATTGGACCACCTATATACATGTTTTGTTGATAGAGACAATAGTTGTTATCTTTCATTTATGACAGTTATCTTTTGCCATAAAATTCTAGACAAAAAAAAATAAAAATAAAAGAGGTAAAAAAAATTCTTAAATATAAACTATTAAACTTTGATTTTTAAAATTTATGATATAATATAATATATAACATTCAAATTTATTTAGTTTTTCTATTTTAATTCCATATTATATATATATCTATATAATATATTTATATATATATTTATATTATATATATATATAATATTACTTTTCATAATATATATTAATTAATCATATTAATTATTATTATAAATTAATATATAAATTATGAAAATATAGAGTTTTTCTTTCTAAACAATTTTGCAACAGAAACTCCTAGACTACTTAGGCATTAACCGTTAACAATGAAAGCAATAAGCATCACATCTAAAACATGTAGAATGGCGAGCTAATCATCTATTTGAATATTGACATGAATGTACGTGGAATTCATCTATGGGGAACCCAAAAAAAAGACTTTCAAGAAGCGAATAACGAAAAATAAAACTGAAATTAGAATGGTACATAACATAAAGTATAGTTGTTTCTTTGCCTTATGTTCTTCCCTTCGAAGGGAATTGAATGCAAAATCAAAGGATGAAATGCGGAAAGGCTTTCTAGATCCGGAAGTTGTCTACAAATTCATCGACAATTGAGCGTATTCCTTGAGGGTGAACAGCTACTAGCCTCATCGTTGTTATCCTAGTAACATCATTAAATCGCTATATCTGTATTTTTTTTTTCGTCTTCAGATTGTTTTCAGCATTTACTCACCAAACTAATCCACCAATGCCCTAGATTTCAAGGACACTTTACTAACCATCTCTTTTTTCGTATGGCCTGAAGGTGAATAATTTACTGCGATAATCGACAATGTTACAGGTAAAGTCGATGACTAGTGCCTAATTGGATTTCATCCAAACAATAGCTATATGGATCTAGCTGGACCAATGTTTAAGTTCTTGAGTGTGTTTATCTCTTGTAAACCCAAGTTTTTAAGTTCTTTTGGTATTCCCTTTTCTTGGTAAGTATATTATAAGTTAATGTTCAGAGGAGAAGCTATGACTAATGCCTAAACAGATTTCATCGAGAAAAGATAAATGGATTTAGTTCAACCAATTTTTAAGTTCTTGATTGTTTTAATTTTTTTTTTGGGTATCCTCTCTTTTTCTAATCATATTATAAGGAATTATGGGAAGTGGTGGTGTAGTAGGTCTAAAATGATAAATAAATGAATTACTAAATCGAAATTTCAAATCTTCACTAAAGTTATATATTCGATAAATTTTTATAATTCATTTTTTTGGGATGTAATTAAAGGTAATTTATGAATGGCTTTTTAGAATTTTTTTCAAAAGACTAAAGTTTTATTAGGGCATTTGGGAATTTGTTTTAAGCCTATGGAAACAAATTTTTCTCCTTAAAATCTTGGTAATGTCCTCCAAACTCAAAATGCTAAGGAATTTCTTACACAATTTATTTGTAGGGCTTGAGAAACACTAAAAACCCTTCTTACTAGGGTTGAACTACCCGTTATAACTACTCTCTATTTAAATAGTCTTTCCTTATGGTGATTTCCTTTTACTCTCCATACAAGAAAACCATATACCATGTACTATGGGCTCTTGAATTCAAAATTCTTTTAGCAATGCATTCACTGAGCCAATGCTCCTATAAATTGTATGGAAGTGGATTCCATGGGATGATGTCAAATGGATATTATAACTACTAAATTTTCATAATATTATTATGGAAGACATGTTGGGGATCATCGTTGACTCTTTATATACCAAAAATTGGTGTTTCATTACCTTCTTCCTAGTGTCAACTTTGGACATTGGACACTAACACTACATTTCATAAGTTCAAGCCAAGCAAGGGATCCAAGGGACTTTACTTCAAGCACATACTTAAGGTTTGTTTGAATAAAGTATGGAAACTAAATACTCACATAAGACATTGTTATCTTTCCTTCATATGAAAACTCTTTCTTAAACCACAAAATATATTTTCATATCTAATGTATATTGATGGGATGTATTTTGTACAAAAAAAGGGTCATTTACATGTTAGTTGAAAATTCGTGTTCTTTGCAATTTGGAAAAAAGAAACCTAAGATAAAATTTTCAAATCAGATCCCTTTGCCCAAAATAACAAGTGCTAACAAGAATATGTCTTCTAGGACCATTTTATAGCTTAACCTAATGGGATACCCTGCCAAGAAAACACATACTATGTGCCATTAAATTTCAAGTGCTTAGATGCTCTTCAAAAATGGATCCATTCTTCTGATCTAGTGAAGAAATGAGACCTTGTTTATTGTCAATGTGTCATCTCATTAATTATCTACTTATGATCTTGCTTTTTATTGCATATTCCTCTATGGACCCACAAAGTATTTCTAGATATGGATAATTCCCATCAAGTCCTTCAATATTGGTGTAATATGTCATGTATGATGATCCAAGTGGCTCTAGACCTTCATAACATATTTGGCTTCTTTGGATTGCATGTGCTACTTCATATTTAGCTCAACTTCTACCTTCTTCTATTGCTTCCGCTACGAACTCTAACCTTTACTTTTTTCTGAACTATTCAAGCTTGCCAATACATCATAGGTTGTCTCTTCATGCAACCAACTATTCTTCCTGCTTTCCTTTCATCAATTTCATCTTCTAACTGAGTCCTTGGCTGAAATTTGTTGTCTTCATGTAGCTTACCAAATATTCATCTGCTTCATCACATATGTTCACTGCCCTTAGGATGTTCTTCCATAGCTACAACCCAACTCCCTTGAAATGTTCCTCCAGATAAGCATTTAACTTTGTCTTAGCTTCATCTACAAAAATTTCATTTCTTTCTCTGCTAGAAACTCCATATGTAACTTAGGATATTCCTTATATTTTTGGAGCAGTCCTCTCATCATCTCTAGCTATAATTTCATTTCAGTTACTTCTATATCAAGTTTTTCCTAACATGATCTGATATGGATTCTCTATGAACCTTTATCGTGACTTCCAATAGTAAAAAATATCCTTTATCTATGGGGTTTTGTCTCTACTCACTCTAAGATACACACAAGACAATGCAAAAATTTGACTCCATCAACATGTTTGTAAATACCAAACTTAGCTCTTCCAAGCCTAGTATTTTTATGGTATTTATACTGAGTACTTTGTCTATAATATTCATCTTAACGGCCTCTGGTCTTTTAGCTTCTCAATGTATTTACTCACCATCTTCCTTTGAAAAATCTATTGTTCTTCCTTCATTTTCTACAACAAGTGTCCTTTCCATCATCCTCAACTGCAACATTCATCACTATTGTTTGTAATCAACCATCAATCCACAATTACGTGAAAATACCACCCTCCACCCTGTTCAACAACATTCTTCATGCTCATAACTCTGGTCATCTTGGCTTTCTTATAGCAACTATTCCATATGATTGATTTCTTCCCCAACTCAACCATCTCCATCTTAAATCCTTCATCACTCACGACTTTGAAACTTTTCTTCTTTTTCTTGTGACCTTCCTCTAAACACCTGATATCATTTCATCTCTTCCTCTTGTTGAATTCTCCTTTCCTACTAGTGAGTTGCGACAATCGCTTCTCTTCTCTGTAACAAGTCTGCTACTTGTCACCCATACCAAGTCATACTCTTTGTATCTTATCTTCTCTACGTTCTCTGTAGAAGAACCTCTTCTTGAGCATGCTTATCCCCCTGCTTCAAATTTCTCGATTATTGCATCTTCAACCTCTCACTCTTCTTAGTTCTTTTGTTGGGTTAGGTCACTACTTCTTCATCCAAGGTTTTCCCACTCCTCTCATTTGACATAGCTTACCTGTTATGAAAAATGTTGCCAATTTAGTCTTGTAAACATAATTCTTTTAATGACGATATTAGCATAAACATCACATTCAATGTTTATAATATGTATCAGATGACCTCATCTTCCACAATATTGATGAGTAAATTCATCTCCAACCAATGCACTTGTTCTTCCTCAACATCACATCAAGTATTCACTCCCGCACAATCATGTCACTTACTGTTGTAAGGCTCCTTTTCAATTTAGCCTTTTTTTTTTTCCACTGTCAAGATATCCTATAATTTTGCATTACCTCTTCCAAAGTCCCTTATGCTTCTTCCACTGAAGCCTCTTCAAGTGAGTTCTTTCTCCTTGCACATCCTTGAATTATTGACATCCTACATCAATTATGCCTGCACACTCATTCTCAAGAAAGAATTGTAAATCTTCCTATCGATGTATCCATCGCTTCATAATTTCCTACTGCATAATCTTCCCTCAAAATACACCAAAATATATTTCACTAGGAGTTTTCAAACAAAAATTTATTTTTCCATCTTTGATACTAGTTGCTGGGGCCATGTCGGTTTGCCTCAAACATCTCCCAATATACTAGGATACTCCACATAAAATTCCAAAGATTTGATTTAATCCACATTCTAGAAATTTAAAATTTTATTTAAAATGCAAAGTCAATATTAGATTGGAGATTTCCTTCAAAAATACCATGAGACCTCTCTCTAGTGCCTTCCAATCCCTTTTCACACCTCACCTAACTCACATGGGCTTCATCTCATCAACAAAATGAAAAATTGGTCAAAAAGGGCTCTCAACAATGCATATGCAACACAAAAACTATCTTGTTGTAAGTGCTATAAAATATTTTTGTAGTGCTCCCAAAAACGTGTCTCTTCGACTTCTAGGAGACGAAATGACTTGGACTTGCTCCAACCAACTCTACGTGGCCCTGATCCTCTCCTTAACACCACACATGGCCTCATATGCCCTTCATTTCGATTTACCTCTAACTCACAAATACCAAATCTACAAGTTTTTGGACAATATAGAAACAAGTCCTTTGCTTTTTTGTTGTAACAACGCATCAAACACCAACATAAAACACACAGAAAAATATTTACACATTTTTTCTATGGAATTTACTCCAACAATACCACATAGGCACATGGGCAACCCCACCATACACACAGTCACCTACCAAACCGCAATGACTACTTCATCTTGCCTTTGGAGGTATTTCCAAAACAACACCAATCTTCCATGACTAATGCACACAACAATTAAAGCTACATGACATAATATTAATTGATTCAACCGATTACAAGGTCTCACAACTGTACACAACCATCACTTGACTTCTATAATGCATATGTGTTGTTACCATGTATCAACAACAATTATTCACATTGTTATTTAGACTAGGAGCATATCCCAAATACGTTAGCAAAAAACATGGACACAATATAAAGTTACAAGCTCACACACACTAGGTTATCGATGAGAGAACAGACATATACCACATAGACACTCATATGTTACACAAACAAGCACACACAACACAACTTCACATTCTTGACAATCTTAAATGTATCTGACACATAAATAGCCAACCACGACACAGGGACTATTTTTGTACTAGAAACCAACATCGTACCCTACTCACTAGCTCTCATACACATTAGCGTATGCCACAATGATTCTACACCTCCATAGACTCACAATCACATATTCTAATTACTTTACCAACCACTACAACAACTCTATGAAGCTACAAACTCATATACACAGGTAAATATGTATTCAGCCCTGATTGCACTTAACTCTAAGCATCAATTCGACATGAAAGCATACATCCATGCTATTTCTCAACACCTCCAGACTCAAAATGAAGGGATAACACCTGATACGTTTCCAACTCATTTCGATTCTTAACAAGTTTAGATAACCAAATTCAATAGTGATAAACAAATAGAGGAAAATAGAAACAAATAGGCAGATAAATACATTTTATCATTAATTAATATCTTCATACATTATAATAGCCAAAATTTACACCTCTCCTCATAGTGTTGGATATTTTCCTATCTATTACTGCGCTTTCTCTTCTTCTTCAAACACACACTCTTCTCAACCACTCATTTCTTTAAAAGGAAGCTAACATGGGTAACCAAGAGTCACAAGTGATGGTTCATTTCCCCCTCTCACAAATATGGGAAACTGAAAATACATTAATTACACTTATATTATTAAATATTTCCTCTAAATAAAAAAACTCATATCCAAATGTAAATATCTACAAAACATTTAAAATTTCACCCCACATCACCACGTAACCATCCCATCACAATGGGAAGCCTTGATCTAGTCTTTGTTGAACTTTGTCCTCCATCTATGGACCTGCATCACTATGTTGTAAAATGGATCTCTTGCTGCAAGAAGTTCATCCAACGACAATTGTATCTCTTGATGTAACCAATTCAAAACTCCTTGGGACAAAATCCACCCATAATTTTAAGCTTATTCGGCTAAGGCTAAGTGCTTTTAGCCAAGGATTTTGAAAGATTCAAACTAAAAGATAATTCCACATATTTGCAGCCAAACTAATTAAAGAAAGAAAAAGTATATTAAAATTTATTACATTCATATACTAAATTCTATTTTCACTATTGATAAATATCACTTTCAAATTTTATTAGAAATTTCAAAATTAAGCACTTTAA